>JAPTYR010000003.1:28514524-28527141 GCA_029814505.1 Siphamia roseigaster | reverse complement strand
TATGTCATCCACAAACTATATTGGTTTATATAAGTGTCATATGTAAAATATTTAATCTATGCACATATTCTTCATTATGAATTCATACATATGTCACCCACACACCCTTTTTGAAATAGTGTTAAAAGAAAATTTTCCCCACCTCATGCTAATCATCATAAAATGACCCACACCCATTTACATTCTATACAATAATAACATGTGGGACTCTACTTGCAGACAATGTGTAGAGTGTCAGTACTACAAGAGAGGACAATACACCAAAGACAACAGCTGTAATAGAATCTGCAGAGATGAAATCCAATCAGTGGATGCAATAGGTACGAACTTTTCTTTCTTTTTCTCATTATACTGTGGCTGTGGTTTGTAAAAGAAATGCTTGCAGTGAAAGTGTGTTTTCTGTTATAAATTCTAATGGCGTTATTTTATTTCTGTTTCTGTTTTTATTCTACAGGTTTCAAAGGCAAAAACGCAGTGAACTGCACATACAAAGATGAAAATGACTGTGTGCAGCACTTCCAGTATTATGAAGATGAAAGTGGAAACTCCATCCTGGAAGTGGTAAAAGAGCCAGGTACTGCAAGAGTTTATGTGCATGAAGAGGACTATTAATTCAGCAGACAGCAGTGTGCCATCATGTGTTATTAGGCTGGGATGTTTTTTTTTCTTTCAGAGAGGACACTGTGTGAACTCTGTGGCACCTATATGTTTGAAAGCTCATCATTAGCCAGTTAACCACAGCTCCACTCCACCACCTCACAGCATCAGTTTATTTATCACCGTCCTCATTTCTGTCTGTCTTCTCCCAGTGTGTCCTGAGGGTCCTGACATATTGGTGGTGCTCTTGGCTGTGGCCGGGGCCATTCTGTTACTGGGGCTTATTGGGCTCCTTATCTGGAAGCTTCTGGTTACCATCCATGATCGCAGAGAGTATGCCAAGTTTGAGGAAGAGAGAGCCAAAGCCAAATGGGACACGGTAAGAAATGGTCATAATGAAAACATGTGCAGCTTTTTGCAGAGATTAGTATTAAGGCCTCTGCATGCTTCAGCAACATCTCCCGCCCATTGACGCGTGGGGGTGGTCCACAACAAATTTCGCCAAGTCTCGCCTTCTCACTTCTGCGTGCAGCAGCTTGTCGCAAATGCATTTGGACGAGGTGTCGTACAAATGTACGTACCGTCGTACCTCCTCCACTAATCTCTCATCTTCGGGCTCCATATCGTTAAACGCTGTTCTTCTTGCTTCCATGTTCGTTGATGGTGTTTTTTAAAAATGGCGCTCACCACACCAACCAGGGACATAAACACGGAACACCGGATGCTTGAAAGCATACGGAGGACCAATCACAGCCCATTTGTCTTTTGTCACTTCCGCTGCAACGTGTTGCGAGGTCAGAATTTTTTGGAGGTGCTGATCTGCTGCGTGACTCGTGCTGCATGGGGAGGGGCATGTCGCACGGGCGGGGTTTAGGTGCTGCTTGGGTGGGGTTTGCTGCGCAACAGTAGTAAATCGCGGAAGCATGAATAGGCCTTTACTCTCACGACTTCACTGGGTCACACTCACAGCTGGGAAGTAACTCTTGTATGTTGTACAAGAGTTTGTTACTGTACTTAAGTAATTTTTTTTAGGTATCTGTACTTTATTGGAGTATTTATTTTTCTGACTACTTTTTACTTTTACTACCTACATTTTTTGCATTAATATCTGTACTTTATACTCCTTACAGTCTCAGAATACACTTGGTACTTGCTACTCGCTACTTACTAGTGTTCTCAGAATACTATTCCTTACAAACTAAACAGATGTGACAGTATGAAAAATAAGTCACTTCAAATTGAAAGTCAGTGGAGGAGAGAAACTGTGACTTTATATATAGAGCATAATTAGGACTTTTATCTTATTATTGTGGTTTTGTCTCAGAATTATGACTTTTTGTCTCAGAATTTTGCCTTTTTATCTCATAATTGTGACTTCTTATCTCAGAATTCTGCATTTTTAAATCTCATAATTATGACCTTAGCTTATAATTATGCATTTTTTAATCAAATATTTCAAAAAAAATTTTAATCTCAATTATGTAAGATCGCGGCGGTGGCCGCGATGGTCCCGGCCCGGCGGCCAGCTGCTGGCTTCGGTGGTAGCGGTGGACCTGGTGACTAGCTGCCGTCTGTCTCTCCGTGCACACCTGTGCTTCTCCGTGCACACCTGTCTAACATTTAACAATATTATCCCTCATCTTCTCATTTACACATGTGCATTACCACTTCCAGATCACAGTGGATCTACAAAGGCACAAAACCTTTCGTGGCAGAAAGGTACTGTTAAACTTTTGCAGCTTGGAACTAAAACATCCTCGACTAAAAAGTCATCCCTCGACCCACATTGGAACCTTTGAAAAGCCAGTTTTGGTCAAATATTTGACCCCCCTGATCCAGAGCCTGTATTGTTAGTTTTAAACAAACAGTTTATTCTCTACTAATGACTTCATTATTTCTGACAAACCATTCATATGTGCTGTGACTCACCTATGGGAAACCTGTGTTTGTGGAGATCACATGGACTGAGGCTATGGGTTCACATAGTTTTAAAACACAGTGAGGCAACAAAGACGTATCCATGCTACCTGAGATTATACCTGGGTAATATTTTATTGAGCTATAAAAGAGAGATCTTTTATTCCAGAGGCCCTAGGACTGAAAAGAGAAAGTACAGGAAGGGTCTTGAGGTAATTTAACCTTTAGCATTTTCTCTTGGTACAAAGGCTCTCATTGGAGACTGGATAAAGTGTCTCCCCTTTTGTCTTTTCAGCCTGAAGATCTTCAACTATCAATAGATGTCAGGCTATACATGTGCAGCCCTCTGAAATATTTCATGAACATGTCCTAAAGTCCTAAAATGTCAGATACCTTACACTTTTACTTTATTGCAGGCTTAAAGAGGAGGAGAACAACAAGAGGAGAGGAGGGATACCCCGTCAACGGACCCCAAACCCAACATCTCAAGCAAAACCCATCCTGTTTAATTAAGATTTCTAATGTTGATCCACTGTCGCAGTAGGCCTGTCATGATTATCAAATTGGTTTGTTTCACGTACAATATATGGATAGAATGAAGACTGTAAGCAGCATTGGGCGGAACCTCGCACTGCGCCTTCCTCCTCCAGTGGCTCCTCCTCCTAGCCCTTTGCTGAAACCACAATCACCGTCCCCCCCCAATATATTTATTAAATTTTCTTAGTCTATACATAGTTTTCATAGTTTATACAACAGCAATGACTCAGTAAGTCAACAATTATGCACAACATTCAAATAACAAAGACTAAACAAAACAAAAAACAACAACAAGCAGCTCAAGTGGGATCAATTATCAATGTCAGTCCAGGCAGTGACCAATATATACTTATGTTGGGTCCACAGACAGGTTCAAGATACTCCCTTAACAATTACGGCAGAGAGATCAGGTCCAATATAATCTAAATAAGGTTACCAGACTTTGAAAAACTGATCTTTCCTTGCATGTAGTATGCTTGTGAGGTATTCAAGGGGAACCAGTTGAAACACAAGTTGTCTCCATCATTTAACAGAAAGGCTCTTATTACTAATCCAGTTTAAATATAGTTTTCCTTGCAGCAAATGTTAAAATGTTATACAGTCTTGTCCTTGCATCATAGCTTATCATCTGACTTTGCAGACTCAAAATGAAAGAAATGGCATACACCTCAAAGTTTTTATGAAATATTTTGTCCATTTCAAAAAGTATTTCTGACCAATACTTCACAATGACCTTTTAATGCTACAATGTGTATGTGCATTTGTGTGCATGAGAGACAGAATCAGAATTTGAATAATGAACTGAAATTGTATAAAACTCATGATTTACCACATTGAAGGCATTTATATACAGGAAATCCTTCCTCCCACAAGGCATCGTATTGTATAATAAATCATAAGAATAATTTTTCTGTTTACACTGTGCACTTTCTGTAAATAATACTGTAATTATATTCCGCAGCTTACTTTGCACTCTACAGTTATCTGCATTTACACTTTACTATGCCATTGCAGCTTATGTTGATAATCAGCTGTGCACTCCGGGTAAAACACGTCATCGAAACCTGACTGCGATTGGGTAAGAGCATGTCCAATCGTTTCAAACTGGAGCTGAGTTCACTCCTCCCCATGTACGTCATTGCTCCTCCCACCCAATAATCGTCTGGGAGGGTCGTGTACCCAGACTTTGTGTACGAATGGAATGAAATACCGAAAGTCTGGCTTGTCAGGCTACGAAAACTATGAAACAAAACCATTTTTGCTGCAGCTAATGTGATGTTTCCTCATCTTTTTTCACACTCTAATACTCGTTCCTACTTCATATATATATAAACCTTTTACCTACAGTCTAATAATTAGCAGTTGATTTACACTCAGTCATGTGCAGAACAGGTTTACTAAGAACATAACGTTACTGTAATAGTAATAATTGCAGTGGATGATATGGTGCATAAACATGTGTGTTCGAACTGATATGCTACTAAAACGGCAAAAACCATGAATATACAAGAGAACAGCTGTTGAATAACGGTCCACTGTAGTTACCAGTACGCATGAAAGGATTAAAATAAGACTTAATCACCTGAAGAGGAACTTGTAAATGAGATATATAAACTTATTTTTAGTAGAACTGTCAAAATTAGTTCATCACCATAATTAATCTGATTACAAATGTTAATGCACTTTAATGGAACAGTTTTGTACCTTTGTTTTGATTTAACTGTTGAAGGTGTTGAATAAACATGTTAATTGTAGTTATAATCACAGTTATGCAGATGTTTTGGATATTTTATCACATTTTTGGTGGGTTTTTCCTGTATTTTAGAAGAGATTTATGATATGTTTTGAATTTTTCATCGCTTTTTGTGTTAGTTTATTTTTTGTGGATTTTAGCATGTTTGGGGCATTTTTCTTTGCATATTTTGTGTTACTTAGTGTATTTTTGTGGATTTTGTGGGAAATTTTAATACAAAAAAACCCCCCAAACAAACACTGAGACCGAACAATTGACCAACGTGAAGTGTTTTGATCATGATTAATCAAAATGAAGCTAAAAAATACCCTGCGATCAATAAGGTTAAAAAATGTTATCATTTCACAGCCGCAAATGTTTTGACAATAGATCTTGAAAATCTTATTCCAAGAAATTTTACCAAGATAATTTTCACGTGTTCCATTGGCAGATATATCATTTTATTATTATTATTATTATTATACTTTTGCTTAACTCAAGCAAAAACATCTCCCAATACAATAAGTGAAAATTATCTTGGAGAGATTTCTTAAATTAAGATTTTCAAGATCTATTGTCTCAAAATAAGTTCTTATATGTCATTTACAAAGCACTCTTTTGGTGATTATGTGTAGTTTTAAGTGTGAAGAGATATTGCAACTAGAAATAAAAATACAGTTGGTAAGATTAACATTTTTTCAGTGTGTCAAGGATCATTTTTTTTATGCACTGGTTCCTATCTGGACTAATTCATTAAACCCATGAGGCGTCAACACGACTTATACAAATTAATTTCTTCATTGATGCCATAAACATTATTTACTGTGTCTGATTAACTGAGTCACGGTGGGGCACTAACTCAGATTTAAGCGTGACAGCAATTCTTTGTGCATAATATGGTCTCATATATCCTAGTTTGTTCCACGCATTAAGTCATGTGTTGTATTTTTAAAATGAGAAATAGCCTTCGAGAGTATAAACCCTAGAATATGGAAAATGAGATTTTAAAAAAAAATCTTTGCAGGGGAAAAATATAGTAGGATGTATAGTGAATATGTGACTTTTAGGTTAAAAATAAAAAATACACAGAATAGTGTATATCTGTAAGACACAATGTCCCTGACTCTGGATAATAACAGATTTACAGGCTGTGGGATTTGATAAATATACACTATGAACGGATTTCAAATTGTCAGGTGGAAGCAAGTGTCTTGAGTTGTTTTCAGATATTAATGTTAATGGAAGGATGTGGGGGGATGTAGCATAACATTGCATGGATGCAGATGGAATCGCATGGTTTGAAAATGTTTCCAATTCAGCAAAAGCCAGGCTTAAGATAAGGCTTTTCGGCTTCTCCTCACAGAAACTGGTCGAAACAGAAATGGAGTTTCTTGCAGGTTCTCAGATAAGTCACTGCTGAGCTCTCACAAACTCTCTACATGCACTTTTCTGCTTTTTTTTTTTTTTTTCTCCTCGCCTATGCTGTGCTAGCTTAAACTCACAAGCTCGTCGGTCTGTTATTACAGGAGAAAATACACATAGTAAGACAAAAACTGCTCAGCCTCTAGAGAAATGTAGTACACTAGGGGGGAAAAATCTTAAGTGTATTTTTCTCATTTCTAGTCAAAATATATCCTCACACTTTAAATAAGACATAATCTCCTAAAGAGTAACTTTTCAGCGTGATATAAAGAACTTATTTTTTTGACAATAGATCTTGAAAATCTTATTTCAAGAAATTTTACCAAGATATTTTTAATTTGTTCCATTAGCAGAGTTATTTATTTTGCTTAATTCAAGATTTTTCTTCCTTAATTCAAGCCAAAAACAAATCTGCTAATGGACCAAGTGAAAAGTAGAAAAGCACTCAGAGAGGGCAGACCTCCGCCAAGCATTGCTATTCCCCATTTACCACAATGTTAACGAAAATTTCAAAGTAATCCGGGATCTCTTCCAGATCTTCACCAAAATCTAATTGATTGGTCCTTGTATCATTCCCAAGCTATCCTGAAAATTTCATCGCAATCCGTCCATAACTTTTTTGAGTTATTTTTCTACACAGACAAACAAACAGACAGACAGACAGACAGATAAATGCCGGCAATTACATAACCTCCTTGGCGGAGGTAATAAAGGAACGAAGAAACACAAATTTAAAATGAAACACACAAATCTGTGATCACTTGGAGTTCGAAGTCGAAAGGAGAGTGTCCACCATAACTGGAAGTTCTTGTGCGGTCTGACATTTCAGCGGAAATTACATCACGTTGCTCCGTGCATAGAGCCCATTAGAATGAAGTAATGGTTTATCAGTCAGTACAGAGGGCATAGTTTGTTCAAAAGTGGCCATGACATTTGTTTGTTGGGTAGTTTTTTTGTGCCTTCTAGTTCCTGTGATGATATTCACTCAACCACAAATATCAAGATGCAGCACAAAAAGCTCCTCTGAGACATGGCTGACATGGCTCTGTTCACTCTGCTCACTGCTGCATAAAAGACTCTTGTATCTCTTGTGTAAATATGACACCCACTACCTTCCTCTTGCTCTCATTTGTGATTCACAAACTGCAGCACTGCGAGAAAATCCACACACCCTAAAAGATCAGCAGCAACACTCTTCGACAGGATGTGATGTGCCATGTTATGTCTAACCACACTGTTATCTGTGTCGCACTCCTGACGTTGTTGCCTCATTTTCAAGGTTTGTTTAGTCAGTGACAATCTATGACTAAATCGTTAACATCATCATGGATTTTCCCTGAGAATACCACAAAGAAATATCAGAAATTAAACCAAAGGCATAAAAATACGCCTCGGGCTACAAAGTTGTAAAACGTGTGATGTAAATCAACTGTAATACAATCAACCTCTGATTCACAGGAAGTACTTTGGGTAACTTCTACTTTAAGTGCCTGTTGTTTCTCAGCTCCTCCTTACTCTGTCCACACATCACCACTGTTTTATTTCTTGTAAAATGCAAGGAAACTCGACATAACACCCTGCTCAGTTTGCATCCCACTCCTTAGCTTGGAGCACTTCCTGCCTCCTGCAAAGTGATCAAGGCTATGGCCCATCCTTGTCTTATCATCGCACATCTTGGGCTCCGTCGCTCTGGTCCTAAATGCCAAGTACACCCTATAATTAGACGAGAAAGCCACACTGGAGATATTCTGTCCATAGTGTATCAAATTCTGTGAACTAGAAAGGCTGCAGGGCAGAAGTATTGTGCACCACCATCTCTCATATTCAGTCAAGTCATTTCAGGACCTTCTCAATGTGTGAAGCAGCACATGAACTGAAACTCCACAGGCACTTTGCAACTGTTTTGGCAAGTATTTATGACTCGGGATCAAACTCCACAGGATTCATTTGGTCGCTGACACTGACCTCTGACTTGAATAGTTTGTATAGCTACGGGGGTCAAGAAAATCATCAGCAACAAAGCAAACAACAGTATGGATGGTTTTCATGTTGCTAAAGCCAAGAAGTACTTAGTTTTGGCAGCAGAGAGCAGTGGATTAAATTCAGGCTGGATGTTGATGCCAAACGAGGGTACATGAGTGTACCGTGGTAACCCCCGGAGACGTGAGCTAATCCCTCCAAAGGGCATTAGCCAAGATGTGAAATATGTCTCATGGTATCTCTGCAGGGCCACAATGAATGGGTTTTTACATATAGGAATAGTTAATGAGATGGAGATTCACTACAATGTCCGCCTGATTTCACGCTGTGGAAAGATCTCACAGACTTAAAAAACTGAACAACTTGAGGCTGCCATCTTCGTCCTTCAATCCATGAAAGGAATATCTGAGATAAAGGAGCATCTTTTGTTTAGTGGGAGGAAGGATCCACACTTCGGAGGATAATTTGGTAAAAAATTCCCCCCGAGCAGAAACTGGAAATAAATAATATAACCATCTTTACATGTGACTTTGGTCTTGCAGCTGAAATAAGGCTGAACACCAAAAATGACCTCAATTGATCTAAGGTTTTGTGTCAGCCTTCTTATATTTGGAGCCTCTTTTCCACCAAGATTCAGTAATTACACAGAGAGCACATTCACTGAAGAGCCTGCAATTTCTTCACCCTCTGTACTTCCAATATACCACAACACTGTGGTGATCCCGCTCTGCACCTGCACAAATAACATATAAGTGATTGAACCCAAGTAAAAGCTCTTACTGGGAAATGCTTCAGAGGCAAAAGATGAGAGCAAGTATAGATTTTCTTCCTCCAGTAGGAAATAGCTGAAGGATTACTAAATAAATAGCATTCATAGCATAACTTTTCCTCAAATGTCTGTCATTTTGCAGTAAGACTGTACAACGCTTGTATTTTAATAACATTTATCATACAATGCATGCAAAAAAGCTGATTGTTATAATGTAAAACCTAAGAGGGTGCCTAAAGCATGCTTATTTTACACAACAAACCAAACGATAGCGCAATTTCTGATAATATCTGACAATTAAATGCTGAAGGTTTGGGAATTTGGCTCAAAAACAGCTGAAATACTGCATTTTTAAACAGATGCAGGTTCATTTTCTAACTCCTGGCTTCTACTAACACCAGCCAATGCACTTACAAAGACCATACATCTTGCATTCAGCTACCTAAAGCAATCCACAGACTGATTTATCGGGATGCTCAAACCACAGGGTGACAGTCCTCTTAGCACATTTTTCAAGGTCTTAACATTTCAGTGCATGTTTTGTGTACTAATTCAGCCTGCAGTGGCATTAAACACTTCTTCTCCAGTGTCTTCAGCTGTCAAAGCTCTTCGAATCTGACACACCGAAGTGGCAGAGGTACGCTACGTTTTGAGAGATGACCCTGCAAAATTGTTGGCATTCCTCAGGGGAAGGTACAGGGGGAGAACAGAATTATTTCCGCCAAAGGTCAAACATGGAAATGATTAAAAGCTTTGCTGCTGATGTGGTGAATTCTCTCTCTCACTCTGTTCTTTTGGATGAAATGCGCACACAATATAGTCTGTCTCGTTGCTGACTGTTTTCAAATGTTAATGGCTGGCTCACGGTGCGAGGGCGCAGCAGGGGGGTTGGAAGGGGCTGCTATTCATCCTCACTGGGGGAGGAAGCTCTTCAAGCTCACTCAAAGTCCTTCACACAACAAAACTCTGGGAACATGTACAGAAAGACTCCACATAACACATATTTGTTTCCTGTCAATTAGTATAAATAGCTAGCTACTTTGTCATAAACCAAGTAAACTACACATTACAGCCTTTTCAATCACATTTTAATTCTTAAATGTATCTCTTTGCCTGCTTTGGATGAATACAAAAATTACTGTAATGCAGCCATTTGGTCCAAACTTCAACACGTGCATTAATATAAAAACAGAAAACATCAAATATGTGCAATTTTAGTTCCAACAATCACAAAAATACAATTATGCAGCTTTCACGGAAAAAACAGATTGCAATTTCTCAAACAGCTGCAAGAAAATTTAACAAATTACCTAAATTCTAATCTCAGAATCATTTCCTTGCATCATAATTGAAAAGTACAACAAAGAATGGTAGTTTTTAACAGCAATAATCTGTTCTGAATCCTTAATTGTGTTTGATTGTAAATGAGTAGAGTGGTTTTCCTTCCTTTCTCTCTGAATAAACTCTTCTTCTTCTGTCAGAATACAAATTTCTACTTCTCAAAGTGCTCGTTCTACACAGTGCACAACCTGAAAAACAGAACAGAAAAGACTTCGATTCTCAGTGTGCCCCTGCTGCCAGACAAACCCTCATTAACAATGTAACGGGGCACCTTGAAACAATCATGTGCATCTTCTGAACAACCTTCCCATGCACCATTGCCTGGAATGCTCTCATTCTCACGGAGCACTCCTCGACCTCCCAACTGCCCCCCCCTCCCAAATACACCCAACTCTGTTTGCCCTCTCGTTCCCCCCACAACTTCCTCTCCCTTTCATTTTCTGGGCCTTTCAGCATCAGAAATCCTCCTCCTCCTCCCTCTCAGAACAATGTCTGCTTCACTCTCCTCCAGCTCTTTTGCTTTTGGACCAGTGCCTGGAACCTGAACCCGTTAAAAAAAAAAAAAAAGAAAGAAACAGTGAGGAAAACATGCACACATTCATCGGCCAGAATGTGGGATCACCTAATCACTCTTCACTATGGCTGTGAAGCTATTTCTGCAATGGTTACGTCAGCTACTAAAGTATGAGTTAAAAGGTTGTGGAAGTCTCGAGGTGAGGATTCACATAAGCAACCTCTTTTTTTTCCTCCCCCCCAAATTTACACCGAAAACACAACCTCAGGTATCATCTCTCTCTTTCTCGCTGAGCCTCAGTAACTCTGAAAGCGATCTGTCTGTGTACAGCTCTATCAGGGGGATTATACGCATTAGGTGACCTATGGAAGACAAGCCTTCCCTTCACACCTGAACACCTGTTGGAAACCCTCTCTGATGTCGAAGAGAAACTCCCGTGGCAGCTTCGCCTTTGGGCATGTGACAGAGCGCCAAACACCAGAACGACCTTGTCAAGCTTTGACTGAAACATTACCAGTCTGTGAGGAAAGGACTACTTAATATAGCAGTAAATAATTAAATGTGGCAAAGATACGGACAGAATGCAGAGATGTGATAGGGGATGTGACGGACCTTGCCGCTATTCAGATTTAACGACACAAGTGACGTGCAGGGAATTCAATCAAGTAGTTCCAATAGAAATGGTACCATTTAACCGAGGCTGAGCTCTATGGCTTACTTCGTTTTCTGTTTCTGTCAGGCACCTCAGTGTTGTGCAATTGGACTTTTAAAGGGCACTCAGAAAACTTTCCTCCTTTTCTTCCTGCTTCATAATACCGACCAAAAATGTTCCTCCTTTTTGTTATTCTGTCCCAGTGGTTTATACTGTTTAAAAAGCTGCATTATGTAATGTTCACATGTGTTCATTTGTGTTGCGCCGGGAGTGATTTATTGACATTAGCTGACTCTAAGTAAGTTGTTATTAAAGATATTGCTTTTGTTATGGGTGGCTGTGGCTCAGTTGGTTGACTGGGCCTTCCACTGACCAAAGAGTTGGCAGTTTGACTCTTGACTCTGACTGTTCTCTAAGTGTCATTGGGCAGGACAGTCTTGGTTTGGCAGCACCTCACAGCCACCTACTGGTGTTTGGGTGGGTGGATGAGTGAATGGGGGCCTTGTAAAGCACTTTGGGCACCATGAAAGTGTATAGATTGTGTGATAAAAGTTTGGTCCATTTACCATTTCGTAGTCGCGTCAATGTTGTACATTGTGTTTTAACCTGTTATTTGTGTTTGGAAGTTAATTTCCTCCAATTGAGCAAATTTCGTTCCAAAAACATGCAGTACATTTGCTTAAAGTTATTTTTGTGAAAACTAGTATATATTTATGCTTTTACACATTAAACGTATTAAAGCTAACATGCTGAGTTCATCTGTTGTTGTTTCGGGTTACTGGAAACACCTAAAGGTAGCTGGTATCAGACACTGTTGCTGAAGACTTAAGGCCTATTTATGCTCCAACCCAGCTTGACTGCGACATCTCGTAGATACGTCGCAGATATCCTCAACTCCCCTCGCAGATATTTGCGCGCACCTACCCAAAAATGGAACTTGATGCAGATGAGTGTCGCAGATATGCCGCAGACACGACGAGGAGGTGGCCTCTGATTGGTCCAAAGTCTGCCAATCCCCTCCCACATCAGCTCTACTTGCACTTCCATCAAAGAGGGTCCACCCACAGATTTTGCTTCCTCTCCCACAGCTCCGTCTTGTTTTGTTGCCACGAGCGCCATAGTTGAAGATGACCACGAACATGGAACACGACGAGCG
>JAPTYR010000003.1:28449268-28460397 GCA_029814505.1 Siphamia roseigaster | reverse complement strand
TAGTCCCAGTAGGGAAATTCCAGGTTTACAGCTGCAAGATCATACCACAGCACAGTAATTGCTTCTATAAATAAATACTCATCCTCGTAGTCTTTCGCTTATGCGGGTCGTGGGGACAGCAGCCTCAGCAAAGCAGCCCAGACTTCCCTCACCCCAGCCACTTCCACCAGCTCTTCCTAGGGGATCCCGAGGCGTTCCCAGGCCAGCGTAGAGATATAATCACTCCAGCAGGTCCTGGGTTGGCCCCGAAGTCTCCTCCAGGATGGACATGCCCGGAACACCTCCCTAGGGAGACGTCCAGGAGGCGTCCTTACTAGATGCCCGAGCCACCTCAGCTGGCTCCTCTCGACATGGAGGAGCAGCGACTCTACTCCGAGTCCCTCCTGGATGTCTGAGCTCCTCACCCTATCCCTAAAGCCTAAATTCCAACAGGTGTGTCTATAGTACGTCTCCGCTCTCCTGCGGCACCAGAGTCAATCCATTTCAGTTATAATCAATGTGTGTAATTCCACCAGATGTGGAATTGCTGCAGGTCTGCTCCACCAGCCTACGGCAACGGAAGAGATTCACAGAGCTTCTATTTTTGCCGGATGCCGAACCACGGCCCAGCAATTCAGCACACAGCAGATTGTGTGGGACAGGAAATTGTGCACAAACACAAAACAAAACAAAGATTTTTCAAAGTAAAATAAAATAAACCATGTTAACAATGTAAAAGGTTTATTTGGGTAGTGAAACTGTCAGACATCCAAGAATCTCGTGTCGTAGATACATGTCTCGTTTTCTACAAATCGAACCATATGGAAATCAGGGGTAAAGTTTGTCAATAATTCTACTTTAAAATTGTAGTGGATATACAGAACAGTACTCCCGTAGCACCGCTCCAAGATGGCGGCGTTTAGGCATGTCACTCATCAGTCAATGCAGCGTCTACGTCTAGAATGTCCATGTCTGAATGGATGTAGTTATCTGTTAATAGTAAACTCCCACACCTCTGTATTGCATGATTATATATTAAATTGTGAGCGCTTGTCGATCAACTGCAAGACGGAGCCGCAATGCTTTGTACCGCAGTCGGATCCAGTGAGAGTTTTCGCATGACAGCGTGGAGACGGACCGGATATGCATTCAGTGGAACACCAGTTTAAGGCTGAGCCCAGCCACCCGCAAAGGGAACTCATTTCGGCCGCTTGTACCCACAACATCATTCTTTCAGTCATGACCCAAAGCTCACGACCATAGGTGAGGGTCGGAACGTAGCTTGACCGGTAAATCGAGAGCTTCAACTTTTGGCTTAGCTCCCTCTTCACCACAACAGACTGACTTAGTGCCTGCATTATTGCAGATGCCATCCCAATCCGCCTGTCAACCACCCGCGCCTTCCTTCCCTCACTTATGAATAAGACCCTGAGGTACTTGAACTCCTCCACCAGAGGCAGGACCTCACCCCCAACCCAGAGTGGGCACTCTTCCCTTTCCCTTTATTTTATAAATTAATAAACCATTCTATATACAATATACCGTTTTTTTTTTTTTTAATGAAATACATATAAATATATACACAATATACACATTTATATAAATTATTGCACAGTTTATTGGGAGCAGTTTAACTAACATAACAGGATTAGAACCACCAAACACTGACATTTTGACCATGGAAGTGCACGCTCAGTGACAGGCTGTTCATCACAGTCTATAAAAATTTAATCTATAAACTAATCATTTGGTTTTGATGTGACATGTGCTAAACAATTCAAATATGTTGACTTGTGTTTAGACTTGACATTCCAAACTCTAAGGTTGGGACTCATAATGGATTATTAGAGTAAATGAATTAACAATAATATGATTGTAGGGTGGGAATGGTGCCGTTATTGTTCCTCACATGAAGAAGCCATAATCTGTGTAGGTTTTTCTGTGTGGGTTCATTGTGGATTCTTCCACCATCCACAGACCTGCACTTTCACAGGTTTGGAGTTGAATAGGAACCACCTGTAGATCTGAATGTGAGGGTGAACTACTGTCCGTTCCAGGTAGATTCAGGTTCAGCTAATCAGGTGTGAGCGGAACCATCTGCAGTTCCACCACAGCTGAAGGTCAAAGTTCAGAGTGGGCGTGGATATAAGGAGACTCAAACTCAATGCTCAGGTTGGTTTTGACCCCTGACTCGGACTCCTGTGCTCTGTTTTGGTCTCCCTGTATTTGCCTTAAAAGAAATAACCAACATTGAAGGACTTACTTTGTTGCTTTCCACCATGACCATTTGATTTCCTTTTAGTCTTCGGTTTTGTAGACATGAAAGATTTTTCTTTGAAGGAATTGGTTTTCATTTTCATTTAGGCAAAGACATTTCTCTGAACTACCTTTTTAGAGTCTTTCTGGCCCATATTTGTGTTCTCCCTTTCCCCTAGGTCAGGGGGTAGGTCAAATGTATGGAACAAAAACTAAAAGGGCAAAAGTTCCTATCCCCTCCACAAGATGAACTAAAAAAAATAAATAAATAAAAAAAATAAATTAAAATTTACCTTTTACAATGACGTGTAATATCTTGAACAAATAAACTTAAAATGTTTTAGAAATAAATAAAAAAAAAACTACAACAAAATTATAGACTGCTGTTCACATGTTCCTTATACTTTTTGAAACTGGAACAAATTTAATTGAATCCCATATGATGATTAAAAAGTATTCTTGCTTTTCTACCTTGTGCATGTTCCAACATTGTCACAAAATTTTGATGGTTATCCACTCAATGAACCCTTTCTGAACTAGATTAACACTCAGAGGGTGCAGACATGTACATAGCATTATCAGCTTCCAATATGAGGTTCGTGCAGTGTTTTCCAAACTTTGGGTCCGGTGGGGGGGCACAGAGGCTTACCGGGGAGAATTTTGTTTAAGCATTGGAGCACTCTGGACTCATTTTAGGGTCATCACAAACATGGTGATCAGTCACTGTACTCAAATCAGACACAGACTTTGGGTTTAAAAAATGGACAAGGATTTGACTAGAAAGTAAAAATGTAGACGTGTTTCTGTTTTTACAGTGTAATGGAAAAATATGACTCAATCACAAGTCGAGAGAAACCATTAAATCACAATTATTAATTTATTAAAGAAATTAAAAAGACAATGACAATCAAGAAGGAGATAAATGTAAAACACACAGAATTCAAGATAAAACTGTTAACAGTTCTATTTGAGAACAGACCCAGAATGTGCTGGTTTCAGACTGTTCTGCCATATTGAAAAAAGGGAATATTCTATACCTCTATAAGACCCTCAGTGTATCCCCCTCCCAAAGGATAAACAGGACAACCAAGACATGGGAAAAGGTTACTTCTCATAACAATGCCATCTGTTACCCCAGGGAACCTACAAAGAACCGAAACACTCAGGAGAGGAAAATACCCTCCAGACAACACAATAACAAGTTTGACTGAGAAAAACATGCAAAGTTACAGGAAAACATGCAAAGACATCAACTCATATCTGAGAAAACATACAAAGTTCACAGGCATCTAGAAGTCACTCTGTGTTCCCTAAGTTATTGGTTACACGACTATGTATTGAGTAAATGGTTTAAATGGCTAAATATGTAATATAAAGTAAAATATTGTAAATTTCCACTAAACCGTATGTAGTTTTAATGCATGCCATAAGTCGGTACATACTGTAAGATCACACTGCTCATTAACTAGTGTCTTATCAGTTTTTTAAAGTTGAAATTTTGGTGCCAATCCAAGCTTGAAATTGACTTCTCCTGCAGCAAACAAAGGCGCCCAATTTCACTCGATACTCAGGCAGGGATTTTCATTTCTTTTTGCAGAGAGCATTTGACTGACAGCAAACAGAGTGAAACATAATGAAGTGCATTAATAATACTGACAAAACAGCTCAAGCACAATGACACGAGTCGATAATGGAGGAAGCAAATGGAGGCTTTGACTCGCTATGGCATAATGCAGGCTTTGGAAATTGTTTTCCCTATTGTACACAAAAAATAGGCTTCCTACATGACAATAACTTGGTCTTGAAAAAGTCGGAAATTTTTGAAGCTAGAAAATTCATGTCCAGAGCTGCTTCAGACTTTCTTTTGTTTGCCCGTGATTCCCAGATACGAATTCTCAGTCTCGTAGAGTCCTGTTGAATGTAAATTATTAGCACTGAGAAATAAGATAAGATAAAATAAGATAAGATAAACCTTTATTTGTGTCACATTTGAGAAATTTACAGTTTACAGCAGCAAAGAAGAAACTTAAAGGGGAACTGCGGTATTTTGGACATGAAGCCCCTTTTCTGAGTCGTTTGCAATGTAATTGAGTCAATATCACCGTATTTGCTGTTTTTTTTTTCCCGAATACTCTCAAACTGCTTCAAAATGTCTGGTTTCCTGCATGTCTGCAAACATTCCCAAAAACACCCTCAACATCCGTTTTATAAAACAACAAACTCACCAAAGTGATCCGTGGTCTTCACTGGTAATCCATAACAAGTTTCATTGCGAAAGATGATTTCTGTCGAGTCGTATTTGGCATTTTGTAAATCCCAATGATTTCTATTGAAACATCATTGCTATTACTCTGCCACTGGAATCAGGAAGAACATGTTTGTAGTTCTGCCAGTTGGGTCGAAGAATATTTTCTTTGGTTAGGGTTAGGAATTGTTTTTGGGGATGTTTGCAGACATGCAGGAAGCCAGCCATTCTGAAGCAGTTTGAGAGTAGTCGAAATAATCCAATTATCAGAGATAGAAAAGGGGCTTAATGTCCAAAATGCCGCAGTTCCCCTTTAAAAAAAATTTAAGAAGGATCCTTTAACTTTTAAAGACTTAGAATTATAGGATATATCTCTATTTATTTGTTAATTTTATTTTTCCAGGAAAAATGCTATATTAAATTCACTGACCTTGTAGATCTTTATAAAAGCCCAGACAAAACCCAATGGCTAATATATAAGAATAGGGAAAGTATGACCTCCTTTGCTAAATATATCACTAACTCAACATGAAAAATATCTACAATCGCTGTCATTTGTCAAACTACATGGGTTTTATTGATGAATCTGTGTTGAATGATGGCGTTTCCACGGTCACAACAGAGCCTCTGAACATCCAACTGGGTCATATGTGATGGCAATGAAAAGCAGTAAATATGCATTTTACCTGAATTATTTCATTGTATTGATAGGCTTAGTAGTTATTAAACATTTTAGATCAGTAGATGCTTTTGATTGTCTGTAGTTGTAGAAGTTTTGGAGGGTTACACACTTTCCTCAATCCGTGTATTGAGGTATTGTCACAACTCATTTTTGATATTTTTTCTGCTCATTATTCTTAACAAAGCAGTAAAGAACATGACCTGGCTTTAAATATAACTACCCAGTAGGCAAATGTGTGCCATTTATCCTCAAATTTGCAAAAATAATGACAAACTAAAACTGAACAAGATGGACCACTATCAATGGTGTAAGAAGCTTGCCACGAGCCCCAGTGAGACATGAGGAATACGGGCCCCCTAGTGGTCATACTAAGGGGAGGACTTAACATTAAGGGTACCTCCAATCCTTGTGGACCAGAAGTACAGAATTGGTTTATATTATTGTAAATAAAACCATACTAAACAATGGGTCCATAATATGGGAAAACTGTACAAATCATTTTATTAATACAGAGTCATTAAATAATATTGCACTGACATTAGCGCATGAAATTAGGCCTAGGCTACTGGAACATTCAAAGCGCTGAAACCTCACCTTCTGCTGAAACCACAGATACAGTAGAATGCTACTTAAATACAAACTGCCCAGAAACTTAACTTAGGCTATATAACTGCAAAAACAAAGAAAAAATATATATTGATCTATGACCCTCAATATGCATGAATCACTAGAAGGCCATCTTACGAGCCTTATATTGAGCAAAACCATCAACAATGTCTCCAATATTTAATGTAAAGACACTTCCCGTAAATCCACTGCTTCATCAGTGAAAACATTTCTTCTGTTTCCCTCAGAACCACTGGTAAGAATAAACAGCCTCCTCTACTATAACTTTCTTACCATTGCATTTTTATTTTGAAATAGATAAACCAAGGTATGCTAATGCTTCAGACACTCATGCACCATGCACTATGTGTGTCTGCTCTCTTCTCTGACCTTTTTTTCTAAGCTATGAGACAAGCGCAATACCCCCCAAGTAAAAGCAAACCTCTTCCGGTATTGTTTACAAGTCAAATAAAAAAGTTTACAATGAAAAATATCTATAAATGACATACATAACAGTGCTGTGCATTATTCCAATGGAAGAACGGTCCTCCTGTAGACATGTTTACATTCAGAACCCATTTTCAGTCCTGGAAACAACACACATTGTTTGGGGGGGTTGAACTATCTTTGGATATTATTCTATTTTGGGGGGTCGCAACGGGCCCGGGCCCTACTGCCACTGCACCGGCTGAACCGGCTATAGTTATCTGGCTGACCAATATCCATAGTGATTCAACAGTACATAGGTTCAAGTTACATATAATACTTTTTAGATGTATATCCTTAAATCACATTCATACACAACAAAGATTACTGAACTGGCAAATTACATGAATGGATAGTATATTATAGGATAGTATAGTGCAGTACAGTACAGTGTAGCATAGCATTGCATAGTACAGTACAGTGTAGTATAGTATGGTATAGTCTAGTATAGTGTGGTGTAACATAGCATTGTATAGTGTAGTACAGTACACAGTGTAGTACAGTATAGTCCAGTCCAGTGCAGTATAGTATGGTGTAATGTAGTATAGTATAGTATAGTTTAGTGCAGTACAGTACAGTATAGTGTAGTATAGTGTGGTGTAATGTAGTATAGTATAGTGCTGTACAGTACAGTACAGTACAGTGTAGCATAGCATTGTATAGTACAGTACAGTGTAGTATAGTATGGTGTAATGTAGTATAGTATAATATAGTGCAGTACAGTACAGTGTAGTGTAGTATAGTGTGGTGTAACATAGCATAGTATAGTATAGTGTACTGCACCGTGTACTACAGTATAGTCCAGTCCAGTCCAGTGCAGTATAGTATGATGTAATGTATTATAGTATAGTATAGTACTGTATCATATAGTTGTATAGTAAACAGTGTCATTAAATCTAGTGATATGTGCATCAAATTCCAAATCGATAAAACATAGATCTTTGTAAATATCTGCTGTCGGTATCTGTGTAGTATCTGTCATTGTTTCATTGTTATGTTCAGTACATGATGGAGTACAGATACAACACAAGATATGTTAGATTTGGTCTTCATGTGCAGTACTACTTGAAGTACTTAGTGTATAAAATGTGCACACTAACAAAGGTCAAGAGAAGAAAACTGAAGGCAAACTGAATAATCTTATCTCATTGGGACTTTCAATGACGTTGCTGTTTTATTTCCAGTCATGTTGCCTTTGTATTTTTCTGCACATAATGGGTACACTTGATTTCAAGGTTTCTGGACCAAAAATAGGTGACGTATCCCAACTTGTAGACACATCTGTGTCAGGGTGCTTTTGCACTGTATCTTTCAGAAATAACACTCATCTATATTTATTCTAAAAGCCCTGACAGTCACAGACATGTGAAAAATATGAATGTTTTGCAGAACGTGAGTTCCAGCTGGTAACAACAGGGTGAATGTCGTTCATCTGCCACCCATACAAACCACAATAAAGGAATAGTTTGATGGGACCTTTTTTTTCATGCACACTGGGTTGGTTTTTTTCTTGAGTTTGCTTATATATGTTTTCTGTTCTGAGGTTATTCTACATCTTTGTTCTCAGACATTTCTTGTTCCTTGTCATGTCATGTCTTTTATGTGTGTTGGCATTTTTTTTAGTTTTAGTTTTTGTGTGGGTATGCATGCATCCAAACAACCTGGGATGTAGGACACAGAAGTTTCACTGAATGCATGATGGACAAAAAGAATAAATTATAAAATGCAAAATCATGATATACTTATTATATATAATGAGTAACTGAATTTGTTATTTTACTGATTTTTGTTGTTTGTCTGTAAATTCTTACACTAAACATGAGAGCGCTACCTCCATTTAATTGTAATTGGTACTATGACAAAAAAGAGATAATGATTCTGATTCTGATCTGGGCAAACACCTGTGGGGTCACCATGGCAACTGGAGACAAACACACATGGGACCCTTACATGCAGCCTAAACGTAACCCTTCTGGGGCCCACATGGACATGCTGGTTGGACTATAAAGGATTAATTATATGGCAATATACTAGGGCTGTCAAAATTAACACATTAATGCAGATGAATCCATCATCATGATTAATCTGAATAAAAACTGCAAAAAAATTAAACGGAACAGCTGTTTTATTTCAAGCTGTTTTGTTGGAACTTTTGTAAGTGTTGAATAAACATGTTAATTGCTTATATATTCATATTTTTGCAAATGTTATGGATATTTTATCACCTTTTTTGAATCCCCCCCTGTATTTCAGAAGAGTTTAGAGTATGTTTTGGATATTCCATTTCTTTTTTTGGGTGTTTCTTTTTGGTGAATTTTAAAGGATTTTAGCATAATTTCTGTATTTATTTCTCTGCATTTTTTTACTCAGTATATTTTGTGGGAAATGTTAATACAAAACAACAACAGACAGACAGACAGACAGAACAGTCGACTGACAAAGTGTTTTGACATTTTTTTTTTCCCTCTGAAGCATTTTCAGCTTAAAATACGTACTACATTAATACAAAGCAAATGCTAGTCTGAGATTTAGCTAGCACTTTGGTTAAGGCGTTGTCTAGCTTGGACAAACCAATTCAGTGCAGATATATTCCCATCCTTTTTGAGTCTCTTTGCTCTTGCAAAATAAAACACAATTAATGTAAATAAAAATTAATATTTCATCACAAATAATCAAAATGAATCCACAGCAACCCTGTTATTAATCCGATGAAACATTTTAATCATTTGAGAGTCCTACAATAAACATGATTGAGATCAAATCCATCTTTCCTTTTGTATATTTGGATGCACAGATCATGTATGTGTGAACGGAGGAATTGCACATTGTTTATATTTTAGGAAACCCCTTCAGCCTCAGGCCTGTGACCGAGGTCAATGACCCTGGTCCTCTGGTGCACATCGATGTCCCGGAAAACATGGAGAGCACCAGGGGGAGAGCTGAGGTCAACAAACATGTACTGATGTGTTTACACTGTCAACAAACGGACTGGGAGACTGATGGCTACATGGAGTCGGCTTTGTGCAACACAGAGATCATTTCAACACGAACGCCACTGCTTGTGTAATCAGGGGAAAAAAATGGTTTGATGATGAAACAAAGCATTACACCACTTCATATTTTTCAGATTGTAGCGATAATTAACATTTAACTGATTTGACGGTTGTAGGTTTTAATCTTATGGCGCCTTTCCAACCTGTGCATCTTATTTAGGAAACATCTTGAGCTTGTTTCGGTGTAAACTGCAGGCAGACAGTTTGATCTTTAGAAAAAAACACCAACCTTGACAGTTGGAAAAACATCAACTTATAGGTCAGGATAAGGAAACATCACGTCTGTCTACTAAAAAAAAAAAATGTTAATGTATCAGCATTAAAATAAATGTTTCCGCTCCAAAGGTGAATATTTTGTGCAGTCAATTAGGTTTAATAGCCATTTCTGTTCCTCACATAAGAAATTCCCCACATGAATCAACGACCATTCCACATAAATCATCTGGGTCTGTGTGGTTTTTTTAAGGATGTGTTTTTGGTTTTTATTCAACTGCTCGTCAAGAAAGTATACCCACACAAAAACAAAGAAGGAAACTTGAATAAAAATAGACCATAAACTTTGAAGATACAACTGCAAAAGTATTGTATTAGCCTGAGCTGAACTTTGGATTGCATTTCTGCTAATACCAAAGGTTTGGCGTCGTGTCTATTTTCTAAAAGTCAAATTTTGACCAATAACAGAGAAAACAGGTTTGCTTTCAAAGTCAGGACGCCTTATCCTTTCTTGACTTTGTTATGCTCCACTTTGGTATTTTATTATTGTACCGTGCAAAGCAAATGTACACGCACACAAAACGTCTCCATACCTATAACTTGTGCATCTGCATCTCCACCTGAAAATAAAACACCCACATTGTGCTGAAGTGTAAGATTCTTCTTTTATATCGTGGACCAGACTGTTGGTGTGGTGCCAAAGGGGCTCATTAAGTCTCTGTTGACTATACAGAGCCGTAAATCCACTGCATGCACCATCAGCACTGAAGTAATGGGAATTAAAAATGCTGTACAATTACTAAAAAATCAGTTGAGTACTCACATTCTCAGATGGTATTTGTTAAAGTAAAGTTTACCTTGCATGTATGGTGTTAAGATAATTTTCTTTAACTCTCTGGGATAATTAATCTTTTCATGCAATGGGGAAATAGTCCTGCTGAAGCTTCTCTCACGTGTTTATGTGTTGTACAGTCCTGTCCAACTGAGCTAAAGTTGACTTTGTGGGAAGCGCACATAGAGAGCGAAGCTAAGTTAAGAGGGAGTGAAATACCTGGGAGGAGCACTGAAGGGTGATGGGAAAAACACCTGTAGAGCCACAGGGAGCTGAGCACAACACCTCTGAACCTACCTGCCTCAAATATGAAAGGTACATTCAGATTAGATTAGATTAGATTAGATTCAACTGGACTAGATTAGATTCAATCAGATTAGACTCTTTATCCGGGGATTGGGTCGCTAAGATCCCTGCCTTTAACTGCCTCCCAATCCACACTTCACTTGGCCCCTGTTCCCTCGACGGGTGGTGGGTCCATCAAGAGATGGACCCATGACGCTTCTTCGGGCTGACCCCAGCTGGGTAAAGTCCCGGCCACCAGGTGCTTGCAGGTGAGCCCCAACCCCGGGTCTGACTCCAGGGAGGGTCCCCGACTGCACTATACCGGGCAACATAACAGTCCTTCATTTTATTATTTCCATATGGGCTTTCGAACTGCCTCTTAGTCCTGCCCGTCACCCAGGAGCTGCTCTAAAAGACTGGAAACAGAACTCACTCAACCCCCCCCCCCACCGTGGCAGTTCGTAGGAGGGGTTCACAGTTGATTATCCACGT
>JAPTYR010000003.1:28325459-28336897 GCA_029814505.1 Siphamia roseigaster | reverse complement strand
TAAGCAGAATCATCCACAGCGCGATTTCAATAACCGCCTCATGCTTCACGGCAACAACAATCTGTGATTTTTTTTTTCACTGGGCGGAAAAGATTGAGCCTGTGGACCGAACCGACCGAGCCATATGCTTATATTTGCAACCCGAACCCGGGCCGAACCCACCGGTCCTGTCGGGTTTGTCGGGCTGACCCGACCCGTTGCGAACTCTAGAACAGATGCATGTTCCAAACCCTGTGAGGTTCGTCACTGACACTGACACTGAGTGGACATACTGTCCAAAACTGGAACTTTTTCAGACTATTCCCTCCGATCATTGGAGACAAAATGGACCCCTGACATAATGTGCGTCAGTTAATTTAGCAGCTCAAGGACATTGTTGACCTCATTTATGTTCAGCAAATTTCCAAAGCTCAGGGTGTCTGTCTGCATGCACTCATTCAAGAATATTTGGAGACCAGGAAAGCTCCATTTCCAGATATCACCTTCAGACCTAAACATTATTTACAACATTATCCTGGACTGATCCGGACATTTGGCTCATTCACAGACTATGGACTGTTCCTTTTGACAGCAAACACAGTTACTTCTTCAGATGAAGAACTTCAAAAGTCTGTGTTTGACTCTTTCAGAAAGGCGTCTTTCTTCCTGCTGGGTCAGTGAACCCTCCAGCCTGGCAAAGAAAAGGAGGCGCACCATTTTACACTGAGCAAGTTAAAGACACAATCATCCATTTTGTCTTCACTGAAGGAAACGAGACCGTTCCTGTTGATGTGCAGTAGAATAGAATCATTCACAGAAGGGACCGTTTGTTTTCACTGAGAAGGAAGAGTCAGTGCAGTTTGGGGAAATCATCCTCATTCTTGTGAAAGATGATTTGGCACTTATTTTTTTTTCCATTTTTTCTTTTTTTTTTTTTTTTTTTTCATTTTTTCCACTTTTTCTTCCATTTTTTGATGACATGCATGCATGATGGGGTGTTTTTCACGCTACCACATGTTGACTGTGAAAAAAGACACTGGGAGATCAGAATATAGACGAGTTAGTGGCAGGTTTCCTTTAGATAAATATGGAGAGAACATCGTCTTGTTGAAACAATCTGTTGTCTCACTAAATGCTTTTCTTTCATTGGTTCATTGGACGCTCAGGTTTGTAGTTTGTGTCCTAACAGGTGTGACTGAAGGACCTCAGTGATGCTCAAGCACGTGCTTCCAGATGTTTCTGATCAAGGCGTCAACTCAGTAGAAGATACTTTGAAGGTACAACAGATGATTTACATGATGTTACAGAGGGAGAATTACTGCCAGTGTAAACCCTTTAACCCCTGATGCGTCAGCGCTGACACGTCCTGAATGGATGGTTTGGTTTAAATATTCAGAAAAATTCAACAATTTTTTTTTTTACTGTTTTTACGGAGTTTTGTTGATGGAACAGATGTATGGAGATGTCAAAAAGCTACTGATTCAGAAAAAAAAAAAAACTAAAACTACTGGAACTACATTACAATATTCTTTCTTTTACTTCATTTTAGTTACATTTTTTCCAAGTTATTCATTATTTTGTAAATATTTTTTTAATTTATTTATGGTTAATTGTGTTGCTGATCCTGTTTATTTTTCTGGATTTGTTTTTTACTTTATAATTTTTGTCATCATTTTTGTTCTGTTTGTGTCTCACTTTGTTCACATTACTTATTACTTTGTTAGTTAATTATTCCTTTTTGTTTGTTTTATTTATCACTTTGACTCTTTTTGTTCATTTTGGTGCTTATTGTTTTTTTGTTTGTTTTTTACTATGGAAGTCTCATGAGTTAAAGGATTATAAGACATATAAAAAAAGTAATAGGAGTGAAGTCATGTATGTGTTTCTTTTTTCATCTTTACAGTTTTTTGTCTGAAGCCCTTACATGTCGATGTGGTCTGGCTTTAGGCTTCTTGAAAAAGCCAAAATGAGCAAATGTAAAATTTCCCTTCCATTAGTTTCTTTTTTCAACTAATTGACAAACAATGAGGTTAGTTTGTGTGGAAGATATGAGTCAAATACAGAAAAACAAACCCAAGTGTGAGCTGTACACAGGCTTATTGAATCCTCCCTCTTGCATTAGCACATGTGAACTTTGACACATTTTTTTTCCCCAAGTTTTGCAGCTAAATATGAGGTATGTTTAACAGTAACTACAAATTATCTTGTTTTACCTCTGTTGCTCATATGTATTTTGTGGCATTTTGATAAGAAAATGTAGGTTATAGGTTAATAATTTAAAGAACAAACATGTATTTGGTTAAACAAACTGATTATATTCTCTGGAGGTGGACTTTTATGTTTGGTATTAGCAATGCTAATACCATAGCATTAACTATGCTTATGCTTAACTTAGCATAAACACAATATGTCCTAAACATTCTTATTTATATAACTTAACAAATTATATTGAAGAAAGGGTTACATAACAATAATAGATTTGTTTATAACATATTACCTGACAGAACTTTACTTTAAAGCAGCATTAGCTTCAAATCAGTAAAAGCATTTGGCTTAGCTACATTAGCGCTAACTATTAGCTAGTTAGCATGAAAACAATTCACTTCTGTTTGTGTATATTTCTTTATTTATTCATCGTCTCGGGGAGAAAAAAATACCTAATATGTTTAAGGAAAATAATAACACTTTAAAATAATTTAGTGTAGCTAATAAACAATAGCAGGTCAGTTTAAAGTCATAATTGGTCACATTTAATTAGTATTTTTCTGCCAACAAAATTACCAGTTCATTACATTTAAGTGAAAAGATTTATCACTTTTTCTTGCATTTTTTTTATTACAATGTGTTTGTTTCATTTCCTTCATTGGATATTCATAGTTGTATTCACTAAACTGTGCCACTGGCAATTTAGATTGTTTGATACCCAGACCTTGTTGAAGACTTCTGTATATTTTTTCACTTTGTGTGTCATAAAATGGATTTTATTTCATAAATTTGCCAAATGTAGTGACCTGAAGACTGAATCATTTGAAAAGATTCAGCTGAAGGATTTTAATTTGCTGCAAGTATCTGAAATATTGACTTGGGTTTTTATTGTGAGACTTTTGTTTTTTTAAAAGTTGAGACAGAGGACACAGATTTGGATGTAAAAGGACATTTATTGTGTGTAAATCAGGTGATCCGTGACATATCCCTTTGCTCCAGAATTTGCAAGCATCTTGTGATCTCTACAGCAGAATAACAATAATCAAATAAGAATCGTACTATATCTCGGTTACTTGTGTATTAGCTTGCATTTACATGTTTACATTGTGTTATTCATTACCATATCTATCTTTTCCTTAAAATGTACAATTTCATATTTATCTTTTTTAGCTAAGACAAATGAAAATAATTCTTTATAATTAAAATATAACTGTAATCCTAATAATAAAATAATACAGGGATTTTTATCATGTTCAACTATTTGTGCTATAATTTTATAGCAATGATTGATCAATGATAAATATTGTAATGTTAATCATTACCTCTGCAGCATCTGGACGACACGTCAGTTACAAACCTAGATAAGATTGAGGGGAATTTCAATGCTTTTTTTTGTCTGTTTGTTTGTTTGTCTTTACACAAAAACTACTGGACCAATTTCCATGAAAGTTTCAGGAAAGGTGTAAGGTAGTCCAGATTAGATTCCAGTAAATTTTGGTGTCAAAGGTCAGGGTCACAGTCATCAAAAATGTGTTTTTGCAATGATAAGAGCTAGGGTGAATCAAGTAAAACATTAGCGAGGGTGTGGGGTTTGTTGTGCTTGGTACCACTTTATTGTTTGTTTGTTTAGGGGCAGTGTACATTAATAAACATTAGATGTGGCAGTATTAGCACAAACGCTGCATATGTTTGCAGTGGTGTGGCCCATAGGCACGCAAATATAAAAAAAAAGAGGAAACACTCATATTTCTTTCTTTCTTTTTTTTTATAACTTATTTATTATCACTCCATACTTGATATGGGTATCATGTGTGATCCCATACACACAGTTGTTATGTAAGGCCAAACCAGTACAGTTTACACCATTGTCTGAAGAATAGAATCCATTAAAACGCTTTGGGGCCAGAGTTCACCCATTTGTGTTATGGAGCACCAAGGGGCCGGTCCTGGAGCGGTGTGACCCAGTGCCGAGTCCCTGCTGCGGGTCTGTACATGGGAAAGCCCGGTCGGTAGTGGCGGAGGGGCACAACGTGACCTGACAACAAGGAACCTCCGGGAAAACCGTCAGTCCTAAACTATGTGCAGAGGAGAGGGTGGGTAGGGAGCATCTGGGGAGGTCACGACGGACGACTCGACGCGCAGGCTCCTCGTTCAATGACACGGAGCGCGTCTTTACGCACGGGAGACGCGAGAGAGAGAGGGGGGTAGGGGAGGCGGGTTTATGCACTTGCACCGGGACGGATACATGAGAGGTTGAGACTTTGGCACCGGCTTCCACAGAGGAGATCACTTGTCTCTGCGGTGACAGCGCGGCCTGTCGGGAACCCCCCGCTGCCCGGAGAGGACACCCCGTGGCTGGGAGGCGGAGACGGGACCCCCGTTGACGTCAGTGGGCCTGTCTGTTTCCTGCAATAGAAAGTGAGAGAGAAGGTGAAGGGAGAAAATACAGAGCTGTAACCCCCCTCTGTACACTAAAAGGTGTGTTACAACCCTGACAGTAGCTAAAACTGCACCTGTGAGTATTAATAAATTCAGTTTGTGCGTAATTGCGGTGTTTTCCTGCGCGTGTTTCCAGTGAGAGCGGCTGTTTCTGTCACTGATATAGGTCGCTGTGTTTAGCTGCAGCGCCTCAGAGGGTCGGACATGCTTTTATCGCTGCTCCTCCAGTTTTGGCCTGCCCTAAAACTTTGCAGCGTCTTTTCTGGCTAGTTTGTTCCTGGCTGTGTGTTTTTTGTTTTTTGGCGCAGTGTGTGTGGACTTCTGCAGCAAACCGTGCTTGGAGCTCCGTTGGTTTTTTTGTTGTTGTTGTTGTGTTTTTTTCCTCTCTCTCTCTCTCTCTTCTTCTTTCTACACAACAACGCTGTTCTTTGTTGATCTTATGCACTGTAGGTAAGCCAGCAGCTATTTCTGTCACCTCAAGTGTGTTGATGTGTTCACTGTCCTGTCTAATGTGTTGGTAAATGTGCAGGAGTGGAGCCTGAAGGTAAGGTAGATGTGCGCAGTTTTGTTGGATAAGGGGGAAGTGTCCCAATCGAGCACTGTTGCAGAGACAGTGAGGGGTTTTCCCTGGCTCCTCCCTCACTTGCAGGGCGTTCACGTGTTGCAACAGGCACAAAAATACGCTATTCCCACGCATTGTTTTTGCTGACTTCATTCCATGCCGTTATATCCCGATTATTTATTTTCCCTTTGGCTGTGTTGCACCTGATGAAGCAGGCGCTCACTTCCCTCTGCAGCGTGGTCATTACGCGCAGCCTGCGACGCGCTGTGCTTTTTTTTTTTTTTTTTTAATTTTCTAATATTTGTCAGTGGAATTAACGATGCCACCTTCTCAGACACCCCTCTCCCATCGCAGTGCGCCCATTTCCGCCGCTGCCGCCCTGCTTTACATAATCCCTGTGGTTGATCATCAGGTGTGAACGGAAATCACCTATCACAAACACCTTACATTCCTGTCTGACCCGGGTTAGGACATAGTGTTCGCGCAACTATGTCTTGATTCACCGGTATGTCTCTTCAGTATCAGGGTGTTCCCTCAAATATTTGTGCACTCACACTCACGCACGGCACGGACACGCACGCAAAAAACACAGGCGGTCAGACTGGCAGACGGGTTGACAGACACGCCAAGAAGAGAAAATGTGCACGTCCTTCTGCATCCGTCGCCGTCGAACCTGCACCGAAAACGCAATTTGCATCACTGAAAGGAGTCAGGTGAGGAGCACTTCATGTTCCAGTCGTGCCAGTTCATGCAGGAAATTTATTTTTTTTGTACGACCTAGTGCGGGGCGCCGTGCACACTGAGTCTATATACCGACATCCACTGTGAGATGATGTCATTGCTCTAACGCCACATGTACCAACTGTATGGAGAAAAATCATCATCCAGTTGTAGTAAGAGTTATGTAATATTGGTGAGGGGGGAACAAAGGCTGATTCCCGAACACTGCAGTTGCACTAAAGCTGGAAGGAGAGGTGTTCTGGGGACATGGTCGAGATGATGCAAGGGCAGGAAAGGAACAGAATATGATTAATTAGATATTTACACAATGGTTTGCTATCATGCAGATGTGAACTTTCCCTCTGCACTTTGACACTGCTTTCAAAAACATCTCTGTGCATAGCATTTAACTTTCACCTATCTCTCTGTCTGATGTTGCATTTAAGCCACAATTTGCATACAACCTATTTTCAGGTGTTTATCTTTCACTTAACAAAAGGGCATCGAAAATATGTTCACTCTGTGTTTCTGTTGTGGTCTAACTTAAACAGAGGCAATTTTCTGATAGCAACCTGTGTGGTCACCTATTGCTCTCAGTGTTCATCGGCAGCACACACAGGACCTTATTGTTTGCATCATTCGTCATCCGGACTGACATTTGTCAAAGTGAAGAGCAGGCTCTGTGTATCACCTCAGCTGACATGTCAATCAGCTTTCCCATAAACAACAACCAAGCCTCCACCTCTATCTCTGCCTTTTTTTGTGAGATCAGACTGGCAGATAGTAGCTGCTGCAGAGGTTATATTGATATGGGGAGAACATCATTCACACTTCCTCCCACTGAAAACAGACAGTAAACCTGAACCGCATTGTACGTTATTACAGAAAGGAAAGGCCTGGAATGACAAATCCAGTAAGAGGCACCTGTTTGTGGCATAAACTCAATCAGCGCCACTATCCTGGACTCCCAGACAGCTGCCAAGTGAGACGACACAGCACGGAGCCTTATTGATCTGCAGGGTTGACCTGACTCAACATATGTTTGCTTTTTCTGTAGATGTACCCTGACTGTGGCTCAGGATTGAGCTCTTCACAAGGTCTAACATTGGACATCGCTTTCCCCAAGATGCATCTGTGAAAGGAGGTGAAAGATGCCGCGGACCAAGCAAAACAACCCAAAAAATTTAAAAGGTGAGGGTGCCTGTTACACTGTTCTATGTGTTGCATGTGTTGTTAGGATGAATTTGTGAAGAGGTGCTGCTTGGTTGGATCACACAAAGCCGACAGACAATATCATCAGGCTGAGGTGTCTGATTACACCCAAAATAGCATCTTTATTTCTGTCCTGATTATAATTGAATATCTTCATGTCAGCAGAGACTTCAGGAAGGGACAATACAGGGTTACCGGTGTTATGTTTTGTTGCTGTTGTAATGGAGAACCATGTGGTGCATTGCTGCTTTTCCCTGTGATTTCCCTGGATACTGAGTTAACTGGCAGGCTGATTGTTCAGTCCAGTTCCTGGTTAATTCCTTTCAGAGATAATCAGTATTAAGGTATTATTTCACCAAACATTGTTGCCGATTTTTTGGTATCTCTCAGAAACAAATGGATGCTGCGATCTACTGATAAATGCTATTAAGTGCCCTGGAACTCTCTCTCTCTCGCTCTCTATCTCTCCATCTCTCTCTCTATCTCTATCTATCTCTATATATTTTTTTTTAAATAAGTGCACTTTGTTCAGAGTTCAGACTAGATGTATTAAGTAAAAGGAGAACACTAATGCTCAATTACATTCAGGAATTTTGTGTTTGAATCTTTTTTTTTGCCAGAGTGCCTTTGAAATGATCCGTTAAATACTACAATACATAAGCACTTTATTTAAAAAAAAAATGACATTGCTGTCACTTGAGTGTTGAAGTACTGCTCCAGTGTAGTTGTGTATGTGATTTTTAAACCTGTCATTTTCTGTGCTTTTTCTTGTACTCAGCTGAGAGATTCTGCTTAAGTAAGATGGTGGGATTTGTTGTGTTGACACTTTTTGCTGTCATGCCCTTTTATTCAATGCCAACAGTATTTTAGGGGAGTAATTCGGGGTGAATGGCGCAATACAGCAAAGCTCTCAGGCCTGATGTGAACTTTTTGCTTTTTTTTTTTTTTTTTTTTTGCCGCACTGTGTCTGTGTGACCCTGTTTTGTTGTAGACCTGACCTTTTATAACCACAACACTCCCACGCTACTGAGATTGGCTCACTTTTTGGGGCTAAATTGTCTACAATGTAGCCAGTATGACAAAGTTACGGTGTCGTTGCATCTTAAAAGATGCAAACTGTGAAGTTTGTACCTCTATGTCTGAAAAATGTTTAAGAGATAAACCTATAAATAAAATAACTCCACTAATGAGTGCATCTCCAGCCAAAACATACACAAACACAATACTTTCAACATCAATATTACAAATCCTCATTAAAAAAGTGATTTATAGTTTTGCTGTGTCAAAACATCATTATAACATTATGTTTCTGGTTTCATCATGTTTCAGCAGTTGAGGCTTTTGTTTTTGCAAATGCATGTTCGTGGCTATAGCTTTCAGTCTGTGGCATTATGTGGTCACACAGTGGCTGTTGTCTCCTGTCTCATGAGGTCAGTGTGTCGAATGGCAACATGCTTGTATTCAAACAGCTCTTTCTGTGTATAAGTGTGTGGACATGAGTGAGAAAAGGCGAGGTGTGAATCTTTAATGATTCTAATGCCGCAGCAAACACTCCAGTATAAAGAAAATGTATCAAACATACATATCGGTGCTAACAGAACATATTGAGGTTAAATAATGTCTCTGTGATAATACAGGATACAAATTGGCTTGAGTGATTTTGTGTTATGTTGAGAATTGACAGATTTGCGTGTCAACAGACGGTTGCAGTTCACAGATCTCGGAATTTGCAGCATTACATGCTGGGTGTGAAAATGTGCATCATTGCCATTCCCCAGCAGTCGATCCGCACAGCAGATTTCCTAATGTCTGAGCAGCGAGCCAGTCCTCTGTTTATTTATCATATAAACACTTCCTGTGCGCCTTTTTTTCATTGAGCTTACTTGGCCAAACGTTATAAATAATTAAGTTTGAGAACAGTACATTACATTGCCCAACAGAGGACGATAGAAACTGTGGCCAAATGATACTTGATTCTATTTTTAATGTTGACTGTTCCCTTGCTTCTTTTGGTGCAGACAAAACCCTGCAGCTGCTGCAGTGTCTGTGGAGTTTGTATTCATGTGCTAAGGATGTGCACTTGAAAAGACCTTTTAATTAGTGACAGAAAGTGACTTTTTTGCACTAAAAATGTAATAATTCTATCGTGTGCTTCGGTTTGGTTGTTTTGTCCAAATTTGAGTGCTAATTTTGTTTAAAATTCAGTAAATACTTGATGCTTTTTCTTAGTAACAGCACAGTCCACCCACAATCTCGATTTCTGCTGAAATTTCTCAGCATGTTGTGGGTTTCGTGCACTTCATTTGCTCATCATCTGATAACTTGTTGAGAGATTTGTTTGGCTTCTTGGGAACCTTTTGACCTGTTTCATTAGCTCTCTCCTAGCCCACTCTCAAGGCGTTTCCCTCATCTCACAGGAAATGCTAATTGCGTGGCATGCTATCACATGCTTAAACTCTGTTGTGGAGAATGCCTTTTTCCTGGAAACTTTGAAAACCTCCTCTTGGTTGCTTAAGGCCATCACATGACCATGTTTACAGCCCAAGACTGGCCTTAAAAATTCTCAGCTTGGAGTTAAATGACCCTTTAATGTTGATATAAATATTTATCTTCTTCGGGTCTCTGCTTAATGTTGCCATAATGAATTGTAGAACAGATTATAACCTGCAAAGGTGGTGTTTAATTCAGCTGTGAGTCTTGGCCTCAGCTCAGGTTCTTTCTGCCTCAGAGGCTTGGCAGCGTTCTCACATTGGTATAAAAGGAACCTCACTAACATTTTCCCTCCCAGTCATCTGAAAACTGACTTGACACACTTTGTCCTGTCAGGGGCACAAAGGATGAATTGTTTTATTGACGCCGTCCCCTCCCAGCTGCAGTGCCGACATCTATCGAGTGAATTTAAACCAACACAGCTTCCTGGTTGGTTTGTTTGAGGAAAGGGGGCAGAGTGCATGTCGCTCCCAACAACCAAGTCTGACAAAATGTGAGTTTTGTTTTTGTTCATTATTTTTCTGTCTCTCAATTCTTTCGGTGACACTAGAAGGAGCAAAAGAAAGTTGTTGCCCTGTAAGGGTGCAATAAATTAACACGTTTTTTCATCATTGATTAGTTTGCTGTTTATTATCTCTATCAATTATTGATTAAAAAGTAAGAAAACACAGAAAAAGAGGCAGAGTCCAAGGCAATGCCTTTAACCAGTGGCCGAAATATAAACACATTTGACCAAAAAAAGAAACATTTACAGAGGCAGCAAGGACTATTTGGCATTTTTCTTTTCATTTTTTTTTTTTTTTGCAATGTGAGACTTGCATATTATGCACAATTCTAACTCCTTATGTGCATTTTTAAGTGTGTGAAAGAATCAGAATAATTATTTATCAACCTGCTGCTATTTTACTTAATGAATCTTTCGATCATTCGACCTGCAGCAAAAAATATCAGAGGCCAGAGAGAGTGAGTTAAACCTGTCCACAAGTTGCTTTCATTGTCAAATCACTCACTCGACCACAGGGTTCAAACATGCGGCCTGTGGGCCGAAACCAGCCTACTAAAGAACCTACCGTAATGTGGCCCACAGGACAAATTTGAAGTACAAAAATGACACTGAAGATATTAACAAACAAGGATCTGGGGTGCTGTTAGGATAGATTCATGGGGACCCACAGAGCAGTGTGTGTGTGTGGGGGGGGTCCAGTGGATGCAGGGTACAAGTTGTGAAAATTTTGTGTGAGATCCGCTGTTTAATAGAAGCATGAAGTCGGGAGTTTGACGTTGAAAGCATGTTAAGTTTGATTTTCGCATCATGCCAGCGTTGGTTACGGACCATACCGCACGTATGGTAACTGCTTCCGTACTCCACGTCCATACTCCTCTGCTGCAACAAATGGACTAAACTTTACAAAGAGTCCACATCATTTAGTTTTAAAATGGCCCACAATTGCTAGTGGTGCCCCAGTCAAAGATATTAGTTTCAAGGTTCCAACACACAAATTTGTTTTTGTCTTTGTTTTAGTATATAAAAAAAAAGTAAAATTGCATATAGATCTTCACATTTACAAACCATCCTTTCACAAAGAATGTGAAATACCTGGACAAATAACCTGAAATGTCTTAAAAGAAGTGTATTTTTTTTTTTTTTTTTTTTTTTTACAATATTCAGACTGTTACTACATGCCCCCCCCCCAAAAAAAAATATTTTATTGGAAATATGCAATACAAAACTTTTACAACTAGATAAGTACTCAGAGAGTGCAGACTCTGCCAAAGGAACTCAGCCCCCACCCCCCCAACATGACCTAAATGAGTGATAGGTTTCACTTTC
>JAPTYR010000003.1:28313564-28324968 GCA_029814505.1 Siphamia roseigaster | reverse complement strand
CCCACCTCATACCTCCACCAATCACTACCAAAATGTAATCATTGTTTCCTTGTGCCAGTATCAACATTTGCTGACGAGGGATGTAGGGACTGCAGTTGAAAATTAGTTATTTTGACTAATTCTGGTATATTTACATGCTGTATTTTTTATACAACAATGTTCATTAATATGCATGGTCCCTATTAAATAAGCTATTAAAAAATCAGCCAAATCTGGCCACAAGTGTTTTGAGTTATTTTGCTATAAAACACACGTGTGAGAACCTGGATGTATGCACCTGCATTTGGTAGGTGAACTGAAACACACCATTTACCAACAGACCAATGTCCTGGCACTGTGCAGTTTAAAGTTGAGAACTTTATTTGTAAAAATGTCAGTCTTAGAGCATTTTTTTTCTATGGTTATGTTTATGCATTTTACAGAGGGGAAATTTGGGGAATTATCAATTTTTCCAAAGTGGCTACATTTGGAAATTTATAGGAAAAAGGAATAACTGTTGAATGCTTCAAATACACATATTTGCACAAAAACTGATGCAAATAAATATTTCCTATACAAAATTACCATTGTCAGTAGTAAAATAAAGTCCAAACTAGTATTCTGGTCCAAACCTCCCATTGTCATATACCCTGGTGTTCAGCAGCTCATTGTCTATCCGCCTGTCACCACAGATTATAAATGTGGCCTAATTTGTTGGAACATTGATGGATGATTGATCAGATGGCAGCATTCAAAAGCCAAATTTGTCATATTTCACTTTTCTGGAAAACAGCGTTTTGTTTGTTGTTACAAGCTGTTACATTTCTGAATGGTTTATATATTCATCATAAAGATGAATTTGATGTGAGACAAGTGCAGGTGCATTAATGTGGGAGCTGTATAGGTGTTATTAAAATAATTTCATCTACATCCCATTACGGGTACATAAGGCAGGTAAAAGGTTACATATTTTTTTCCCCCAAATTCTGTTTCTATAAATTGTAATATGTGTCATATGAAAGTGCTTACTGAAACTTATTCATAGATATATTACACATAAAGGTGAGTTATTCAGTTACAACACAGAGGTTATTGAACAGGACGTGTGTCTGTGTCACCACTTGATCTGGCCCAGTAATCTCAGGGTCAGGATAAGGACAGGTGATCTGAACAGTTTCTTTTTTTTTTTTTTTTTTTTTTAATTGACATGTCTGTTAATTACTGTGTATTAATTTCTGTGGTTGCTGTTGTTGTAGATGGGACTGCCTAAGGTGCACTAACGCCTCTTGGTATAACTAATCATCCTGTGAGTCATTGTTCAAGTGCACACATGAACAAAAGAACAAAACAAATGGCAGAGAGGAAGGAACATCCAGTCTGTTTTGTTTTCATTAATCCTCGGGCTACTTTTGGGAGCATTCCTTGCAGTATTTTGATCTGAATCATAATAAACCATCACATACTTTAAACAGAGAATAACACAGGAATTACCCACTGCACACTCCCCTATTTTCTGATCCCTGTTTTCCCCTTCTGAGACGTAAAGAAATAAAACCACAGTCACAGGCACTAAATGAATCATTCGCCCTCAGGGGACAGTTGTGAGATTCATTCATGAAACCTGACAGCTTAATAAAATAAAGGTGAACGGGGTGAAATGCGGAGAGGTTCAACTCAGTCACCCTATAATTTCACAAGTGCCTTTTCCACTTTTAATGGATTTTTTTTTTTCTCTGTATTTATAGTTGGGTTGGCCCGTTTGCGCGCATCGCCAAGAACCATCCTATGACGCAGTTTGTGGGTAAAAATACAGGAAGTTAGGAACTCCTTTCCCCCCTCCTCTACGTCTTTTGTTTACTTTTTTTTTTTTTTTTTCAAGCAGCCGGTCTCCAGGCAGCTTTAGTGGGATACACAGTGGTTTCCCCTTTGGAGAGACGCTCAGTGTCTGTGGACGTCGGCAGAAACACACAGCCGCTCTCTGGCAGGAAAACTACCTCTGGAATGACAAAATATTTGTTAATATGTTTGAACAAACTCCAATAAATCAAGTTAATTTAAAGTCAACACCCTGACGTTTTGAGTCCCGTGTGGTTTACAATGATTTGTTTAGTTGAGACTGACATGTGCTTAAAACTCTGGGGAAAAAAAATAAATAAGTGGATCTTGAGCTGAAGATGGAGTTGTCAAAATAAATAAGTGATGCAGTCAGCATTTAAATGTATTTTTTATTATTTATTTGCTGTGTGGTTTGTTTGCACATATGCTTGACAAGGGCATCACAGTTTGATGTGTCATTCCTTGACACACTGCAAAAATCTAAATGTTACTAAGTGTATTTTTGTCATTTCTAGTCTAAATATTTCATTACACTTAAAATAAGACATAATTACCTCAAGAGTAACTTTTCAGTGAGATATAAGAACTTAGTTTTAGACGATAGATCTTGAAAGCCTTATTTCAAGAAAGCTCACCAAGATAATTTTCACTTCTTCCATTGAAGATTTTTTTTTTTTTGCTTAATTAAAGTTAAAAAAGAAAAAAAATCTGTCTATGGAACATCTAAAAATTATCTTGGTAAGGTTTCTTGAAATACGATTTTATGATCTGTTGTCAAAATGTAAGTTCTTATAGCTCACTGAACAGTTAATTGTCTTATTACTCTGTCCCCTGATAGAGGGCAGGGGTATTTTTTATTTTTTTTGTCAGTCTGTCTGTCTGTTTGTCAGAAACTTTACACAAAAACTACTAGACCAATTTCCATTAAATCTTCTGGAAAGATAGGTCATCCAGAAGAGGGCCCATTAAATTTTGGTGAATGTAGGTCAAAGGTCACAGTCACCAAAAATGTGTTTTCGGAATGATGAGCGATAAGGCAAATCACATAAAATGTGTGCAAGGGGGCAGGGTTTTGACTGGAAATGAGAAAAATATGCTTGGTAAGATTATTTTCAGTGCATGCGGGGTAGTTTTTCATTGCATGGCTTATGTGTAGGGGCGGGCGATCAAGGGGGAGGGGGTAATCTTGATTTATAAAAAAAAAAAAAAATTTAATTTCTCAATCTGACGATATCCTTTAAAATTTTTTTTTAATTAATTTATATTTTTAAAGCCAAAAATACTGTAAAAACTCTACTTGGTTACCATTTATAGATAGACACAGTGTTTCAGAACAACACCTCTTGTTTGTTTGTTTTTTTAAAGTGCTTCATACATCTTCTGCAAAACAGGCACACAAAAATATATTACACTTTGCTGAATAACTCAGTAAGAGTTTACGGAATATATTTTGGAGATTTACCCATCTTTTCTTTAGCTGTAGCTGTGCTCGTGGTGCTTTAGAGTTTGTAGAGTTTTTTATATTCCTCATCGTGTTTCGTATGGTTTGTTTGCAACTGGTTTGTCAATAAACTGGGGTCTGTTTCACGAGGCTAGTTTAATGAAAACTCTTGTCTGTTAAACCCAAAATGAGGGGTTTTCAGGTTTTTTGGGGGGTTAACAGACTCAGAGTTTGAAACCTGCTTTGCAAAATGGACCCCTGCTCTTTGTGGTGACTGTTTTTTTGACATATCTTGCATATAATGTTATTTTGACCCAACTCGTTTTTTTTTTTGTGAGTGTGTGTGTGTGTGTGTGTGTGTGTGTGTGTGTGTGTGTGTGTGTGTGTGTGAATGTTTTTTTTTTTTCTTTATGTATTTATTTTCATTATGAACTCGTTCACTAAGACAGAGGTTCCTGCATGTTTTCTCCATGTGAAATGACATTGGGTTTCGGTTTCCCCCAAGTAAACACAAGACTGAATCCTGTCCGTTGATTGGCTTCTGACGCACACATTCGACCAATGAGGATTTTCATGCGTCTCTCCTTTACTATGTATGCACTGTGTATTTTCTTTTCAAGACAGAATGAATACTTAATCTTGTAAAGTTGCACATCATCAAATCAACATTTACAATATTATTGTAGGTGATATATACTGTATCGCCTACCTTCAGTTGGGTGTAATTCATTTGATACAGGGGCCAGTCTGAATGATGTCTGTTGAATGATATGGCTTTGGTTTTGTTAGTTCAGGCATAAAAAGAGCTTGGAAAAATTGAAAAAAGTTCATAGGCAGGATTGAGGGGAAAAAAAGGGTCAAGGCAACAGTAAAAATAGAAAGACAAAAAAGAGAAAATGCAAACATAAACAGTGTGAAATGGAACATGAATCCTGGTCCTTTCAACTTATTTCTAAGTTATTTTTGTTCAACATGATTTTTACCGCTTTCATACTTAATTTCCAAAAGGTTTTGACACACACTTCAGCTAAACATGACCCAGAGTTTTAGTCATAATGACACATTTGTCCATTCTGGAAAAGTACTCTTGTTTTTTTTTTTTTTTCCTTTAGTAAATGAAGTGGTTTTGACTTTTATTAGTGCTATTTTGTTTTTACTCCTTTACTTGTTTAAACTTTATTCAACTGGAAAGTCTCTTTGGATATTTGAACTCTTTTATAGGACAGACCTGCTACACATAGGGAACACAAAAGTCACATAAAACACAGCAAAACAAGACAAGAGAGACGGAAGAGAAAGAAAACCTGATAAATGACTTTTCTAAATATAGTGGGTAGGAATAATAAAAATATAACAAAAATCAAGAAATGTGAGAAGAATACCCAGATAGATGAGCGATTAACCAATGAAGAACCAGTGCTGCTTTTGTCAGTGCTCATATTTTTTATCTCTATTTAACCCTTTCGTTATAGTATCTATATTTTTGTTGTTCTTACTGTAAATCATGTGTTTTCATATATTTAATTTCCTGTATTTAATTTAGATGTTCATGGAAACTTATAGTTTTCATACTTGAGTCAGAGATGGTAGGCCTATCTATGAAATTAAATTCAGTGTGTTATGATTTATCTTGCACTGCATCTGTGCTACAGATCCTGGCCCAACTAGGATTGAAATAATTTTGTTGGTATACTCTTAATAACATTTTCCTATTAACTCATAAAAACCCAGTGCTACTTTTTTGTCAGTTTGCAATTTGCTAAAAAAAAAAAAATTCTCTTTATTTACCTTTTCTGGAGCAATTTGTCACTGTTTATTGCAGTATTATTCTGTTTATTTTTTCTTTAGCTAGCTTCAGTAAAAAAAAAATCAAGTATCTATCTATGTTGATCATAAAGTCACAGTAAATTCAATGGTTGTTCAATCAAAGCTGAGAAAACTGAAGAAAAAAATGAGTTTTTCAGCTAAATATATCAGTAACTAAAGATAAGCCAAGTGTCTCCATCCGCTGTCATTTATTAAACTCCATGGGTTTTTACTGGTGAATCAATGTTGTAGAAGACGACAGTGTTTCCATGTACACTATGGAGCTTCTGAACATTCAAATGGGTCATATCTGATAAGATGATAAACTGTATTTTACATTAATTATTTCTGTGGGTTGTTAGGATTAGTGGATCAACAGGTATTAAACATTTTAGGTCGGTATCTTTTGGTCAGCTGTGGAGGTTTGGATCTTTATGTGTTACAAGTAGAAGAAAAATCCTAACATCACTGTTACAAACAAAGATGTCGACAGTCTCAACATAATGCAGTAAAGAGTTTTCTCCTACAGTGCACAGCTAGAATTATGTTTATAAATTGTAATTATAATCACGGTGCAGTAAATGAAGTTGCTCTTGTGTAGAATTGGATGCATGGCCTAGTTACCTGCACCAGAAAAAATGACTCCAAGTTAAAACACACTGAAGGAGAAATGAGTGCAGATTATTAACCTTTGTTACCATGTGTGCAGAACTGCTTTCCTTCCCTCTCTAGTGTCCAGAAGTAGATTCACATACTATCGTCAGAATGTATGTGGTGTGTGTCATTTGTGCGTGTGATATTTTGATTTAAATTTTTACTACTTCCTGCTGCAGCCTGCTCCGTAGTGCCCCTGAAAATGCCCAGACTTGTTAGCGATGCCAGTGTTTATAGAACTGACTCTGCATTCCTCATGTCTTATAAAAGGCCTCTTGCACCAAAGCCCAACAGGTCTGCTTCTCTGCTTTAGCGGAGAACACGCTGCGTGATAAATGGCGAACAACTGTGGTAAAAAGGGGGGGACGTTTAACAAGGTGGAAAATGTTTACCCTATAAAATGGATACAGGGAAATGGCGACGGATTTTCCCATCCAACATCACTCACAAGGCCTGACAGAAGAGTTTAGACAGAAGCAAAGTTTGTGTATTTTATTACATTAACCCGGCTGCTGATTGTTTAGAAGTGTAATTTGCAAAGAAAGTACATTTATTACACTTTAATGCACACATCTAAACCGTTTAACACCTGTTGATACACTAATCCTATCAATATGTGTAAACAATTGGTGCAAATGCAGTTTATCATCTTTTCATGCATCAGATATGACCCATTTAGATGTTCAGAAAGCTCTGTAGTTACCGTGGAAACACCATCATCTTCTACAACGTTCATGAGTAAAGCCGATGGAGTTGGATCAATTGCAGTGGATGGAGACACTTGGTTTATGTTTAGTTAATGATACATTTTATTGAGAAAGTAACTTTTTCTTTTTTTTTTTTTTCCTGCTTCTGATCAAATAAAACACAACTTGAACCTGAGCTTTTTAGGAATGTTTACATGATCAGTAAATTATAGGACAATACAGCATTTACACTGAAGAACCAAGAATGAAATTGAGGGCATTAATATAATAAATGATGATAAATAACTTATTAACCCATAATTAACTCAAAAAGACCCAAACATCTACTGGTGATGAAAACCATCTACTGATGTAAACTGTTTAATACCTGTTGATCCACTAATCCTATCAATGCATGTTAATAATTGGTGTTCAGTTTTCTCTTTCTGACATGAAAATCCTCAACTTTATTCTCAGTTTTTATGAACAGCTGCATGATCAGTGAATTAAATGGAGAAAAATACACAATTTTTTACTTAAGAATGCAAAATACACGAGATATTATTATAATAAGTAATTAAGAAATGTTTATTGGAGAGAAAATACATCTTCGGAATTGCCATAAAATAGCACTGGGTCTTTATGAGAATGTCACTGATGAAATTAGACAAAAACTAAAAGCATGAGAGCAAATGCCTGCATGAGATTCCAGTTTTTTACTAAAATTCAGTCAGAGGTCCTGTTGTTTTTCACTGCCTCAGTAATTTGCAGCAAACTGACAACAGTTTCCTGTTAATGATTAACCATGCCTCTGACCTCAGTGCTGACTGTGGTTAAATATCCAGAGTCACCATCAACCAGAGCTAATCAGAGCTGCATGTGAACAGAGAGATGGTACGACACAATACGACAGCTGTTTGCATCTTTAAAGCCAAAACTACAGCATGTTTGGCTTTTTTCAAACAGGATATTGGCGCTTGTGTTGAAGATTCTGATAATGGAGGTCAGGGAGGGTTGCAATACCTCCTCTGTCAGCTCTTCACTCTGGCCTTGGGCTTCATCTCTGACCTCCACCCAATGCTATTTAATCCCAGAGTCAGGCTAAGGTCAGGGTTACCTCTGTAGTTCACCTCACCTCCGAAGCCATTAATAGAAAACTGAGCAGAAACACCCAATTTAGATGATATTCATTCCCGTAGGGTAGCTGTAACATTACCTGGGCAGTGATTTTAATCCAGTCCAGAACCCATGTGGGTAATTTTTCATTTCCCTCCTTGTAATTATCTGCTGTATTTATACAGACAAGCTGCAAATTAAATCATGTCCACGCTGATATCCTTGTTTATTAAAGTGTATCTGTAGTGTTTTTCCAAAAAAATGGCTCCCTGCCTTCACAAATTCAGTGTGAAATCAGATTTTTATTTATTTTTTCCTAACAGACTAACTGTTCTCAGGCACCAGGAGCTGATTAAACAGGAGGTGCTGATTGGGTAAAAGGCAAAAGCAGGTGATTGTGGTGGATGGGGGATATTCTGAATCCAGAATTAGAGAGCGGAGTTCCCATCCCAAATCCCATAGGTTTTTAGATTAAAGCTGTAAAGCGCTTTGGTTTGGGTCAGGAAGAGATTGTGGTTTGGTTTATGTACTAATAAATATATTGAGTCATCACATCTTTGCAGACTTGTCTGTGTTCAACGAACTCTTGGTATCTTCTCTTAAACCAAACCGAGTCATGTAAATGTCTAAATCTAACCACAAAAGAGACATGTGCTTATAATTATAGCTGCATTATGTTCTTTTAAAATTCAAAAAGCACATGTTGCACCGACATGCGTCTTGAGATGTCTATATGAAATATATTTTTGGTTTAAAAACGTCCATTCATGCATGTTTTTTGGTTTACTAAAATGTACAAAGTGTTTTATTCTGTGATGAGACCACAGGTAATATTTGATCCCCTCTTTCTACTTAATATTAATCCCAACTGAATGACTTTGTTTATGTAAATGCTCTGAAGGTGCAGAGAAAGGGTTAACAGCTTGGCCTGAGTGAATGGATTTTTACATGTTGTGTCATGCTTAGGCAGCCAAACCAGTGTTTCCGTACAGTCCCTTCAAATTACAGTGTGCGAATGCAGAAAGATTCACACAAAGGGAACTTCTCTCCCCGAGGCAGGAATAAACCGGGGTTTTAGCAACAGTAACTACAACAGACAGGCTGAAACTAGTTCAGGGATGTCTGTTTAACTTGGTGGTAACCTCAGAGTGGCTTTCACTTTGACAGAGAGGAAGGGAACAGAGAGGCAGGAATTTTTATGGCCATATTTTGTGTGAATGAAATTGAATATGGTGAAAAAAGAAGGCAGCCTCTCACTTTGCCTTTGTGAAATGTGGGTTAATGTCTATTCCGTCTTTTTAATGGATGAATAAAAGCATATTGTGCGCTGGCTTTTAATGGAAGGTTCATAGTTCAGACGCTGTGCAAAGTACATTTTTTGTTGATGGAAAAAGTGATTATAAGAGGCCAGTTTGAGCTCATAGCAGTTTTTTTAATGTCTCCTGCCCTTTTTCCATTTGGTCTAAACTTTATCTGTGAGGTGTATCTCTCAAATGTAAATGTTTGAGTGATTTCACAGCCTTCAACAAATGTAGGCCGGTTGTTCCCTGCACAAATCAGCCCTAAGGGTACAACTATGGTGGCAAATCAGGGAACCTCCCTAACACCTGGCAACATCTGTTTTGGAGGAAACCAATTTGTTGGTGTGCTAATTTGCAGCAATTTCACACAGCAGCTTGTTAAAATAATTAGGATTTTTTTTTCAATGTAATTATTTGACTTGTAAGTTTGAAGGTGATGCTTAAAGTCACAAATGGGTTGTGAACCACATACTGTGTTAGCTGAAATTACACCTAATATCCATGAAATTCTATTAAAACTTGCACATTAAATGTATTTATGTCTGCAGCAGGAGCAAGTTATCTGAACGTACTGAAGGTACAATGCTACATCAAAAAAGACAAACAGTTGTGGAAACAGGTCAAGTTTTCTTCAGTGCTACTTCCATTGCATAAAGATTGGCATGTGACACTAGTGATTTTTTCCATTGACCATGAAACTGCACAAACATAACTGCTACATAAAAATGTACCTCGTGAAAAAAATGGCAATTTAGCCAAAACTCAGTTTTCGATGAAATCTTTTTGTGCTGGCAAGAGGTGTTTTTTTTTTTTTCCGCTTTTAATGAAGTGCAAATGATATGTCACACAAAACTTGCAATGGAAAGACCTTTTTCTGTAAATAGTCACATGAATAATAATAATAATAATATAAAAAAACAGATGTTGATGGAAATTACAACAAGCAAAGAAGACAAGTATTAAAAGAAACATGGTGTGGTATGTGTGGACACACCAGGAAACTGAATAATTTTTAATTTAGTATGGGATAGAGGGGTAATATGTAATAATAATGAGTATATCTGTAAATCAGCACGGTATTTGCATTTAGCACTGTTTATAGAATTACTTCATATGTCATCTCTTAATAATAAATAAACAAATCATTGTATTTTTAATTTAATGGGAAAAAAACAACACTACGCACATCTGTTTGTATGACATTTAGTAAATATCACTCAAATTTTGCGCATATACCCAATGGAAAAGTGACTAGTGCCGTGTTTGGCTGTAAACATATCTTTATTCTCTTGTTTTGAGCTGATGCTACTCTTTCATGTCAACTGCTCTGTGTTCCTTTAGACTTGTGAGGGGAAAGAAGACCTAGTATTGAATAATCCAGTTAATCCTAAAGGGACTTGTTAATTATTGCACAGGAAAGGTCAACAAGCTAATCCTATGCACGCCTGCAGCCGAATGAAAGGTTGAAATTAAAGCCATCAAATCCAGAACTGTAAAAAAAAAAAAGAAAAACATAAACAGATTTTTAGCTATTGCACAGATAACATGTAATGGTTGTGATTTAACCAAAAACCTTTCATTTGTTGTGCTGATTTTAACTCCCTCTCTTGACGCCTTCTTGTTGCTTTCTCTTCCTCCCACTTTACCTGCTATGTGCAGACTCTCACTTTGAATGTCTGTCAAACTCTGCCAGTTTATCAGACGTTGGTGACTAATAACACAGCTATCGCCACCCGCCTGCATGTGCTGAAAAGGTCTGGAGTATGCGTTGGTGATTGCCTTCGTTAAGCCTCGCACCGTCTCATCTGAGCTGCGAGCGTCTCTGTGTGGAGGCAGAGATGTATTTTCATGACACAGAATGTTCGACAAATGATCAAGGCATCCTTCATTAACATCTTGCCAAAGCCTCATTAACCTGCCGCGTCCTCTGCTGCGGCAGATGTGTGTGTCACCGTAAGCTGGACTCCCACTCCACCATTTACATCCGACCTCCCGATGGCAGATGACCGGACTGTTTATAGACTTTTTCTCTGTGTCACAGACTTCTTCTTGGGTCAGTAACAAAGACTTTTACCCAATCAGTTAAATTATTTGGCCTAAACTTTCGCAACTGAAGCATTAGCGAAGGGCTCAGGCACATCAAGTTAAATTGGATCTAACGAATGCTGACCTTCTAGCCTCGTACGTCTGTGTGTGCGTGTATGTGTGTGTGTGCGTGCGTCTTTTCCCTCCACAGGTGAGCTTTTGCGGCCTGGGGAGCCACTTCCTGGAAACTTGGTTGAGCAGCATTAATGTTGGCAACTCAAAAAGGTGTGCGTTGGTGTTGGAGCGGGAATGATGAGGGGAAAAACAGGGTGGGGGCCGACAGGATTTGCCTTTGCTCACGTCAGCACTCAAACCCAGTATAGTGGAAGAAATTCTCCTTGCGGTGGCGAAACAGGACTGATGCTGGGGCTGGATGTCACATAATTTGGAGATGTGCTTATGACACATTGAGGGGGTGGAGAGCTCCTGTAAAACACACACACACACACACACACACAGACACACACACACACACACACACACACACACACACTATCTCT
>JAPTYR010000003.1:28264491-28275084 GCA_029814505.1 Siphamia roseigaster | reverse complement strand
TGCATGTTTTAGATGTTTCCCTCTTCCAACACACCTGATTCAAATGATCAGCCTATCATCCAGCTCTGCAGTAGAATGAGAACGACTGTCAGGCATGCTGGGAGAGGGAAACATCTAAACCATGCAGGATAGTGGCTCTCTAGGACCAGGGTTGCAGACCTTTTGATTTAGACAGTGGAAAGAGGTGCAATAGGAAGGGAATGTATTAGCAAATTGTAGCATCATTTCACATTATAGCTGTGATTCCCACTCATGCAGCTTAAAGTGAGGACTTTACATACGTACATGGAATTTAGTTTTGTAGACATGGAAAAGCTTATACAGTTGTACAGTTCTTGGTCTGTCTAATGAACAGTCCAAACTGAATCGATCTGTTTCAACAGAACAGCAGCAAAATGTCACATCTACTAAATATAACCAGAAAATATTAATATATCTTGGTTATAGTGGTTAAGGAAGATCCTGATTAGGATTTTCCTGAATGCAACCTCTTCTATTTTGACACCTTTTCCCCTTTCACTTTGTCCTTGTTTGGTTAATCGCTGAATTGTTTCCTTGTAACGTTTTGGCACATTCCAGCTGGTAGTAAAATACAATGTGATGTGAAAAATGATACTGAGCCCTGTGTTATCTGGGTCTCGACACTTCCTGGCCTTATCTGTACAGTATTGCTCTTTTATGTGGATTAGATTTGATAAAGTGAGCTGCTCCAGTTCCCAGACCGGTCAGTGCGTGAGAGGAAAAGGAAGGATGTGACTTTGCACTCCCCTCTAAACGGGCTGATGATGATGGACTGCAGGGTAATGGGACTCTTCATCTATGGTGGGGGATCCCTCCTCTCTTCTGCATCATCCTCTGACTATGATGATGGAGGGAAAACGCAGTGTACTTCCTGTGGCGGCAGGTTCATCTTGTTCAAGGCCACCGGGTGTTTGTGTGTGGGTGTGTCTGAGAAGAAAGAATGTGTCAGATGCTGACAGTTAGCCTTATGGTCACTTATTGCATGGGTCAGCTGCTGAGAGCTGCAAAAATGCTCTGCAGACCACAGGAAGAAAAGCTGAGATAAGATCAACAGACTTCCCTTAATGGGGACAAGGAATTTCTGCAAAGCTTCAACTATATATGTACTAGCTGTTATGACTACCACGGGAGCAGTTTGGATTTAATAATAGCATTATTATAATTATTAGTATCATCTGACACAGTCCCAAAAACAAAGTACTGGCCAATGCAATTGTAAGAGAACGCTTTGGCTGTTAATCAGCTCAGTGTTTGGCTATTAGTGCCTTTATTTGCTACGTGTGTTTCATCTGGCACCTTTTCACTGTTTCTACTATTTTGGATTCAGATACATTCTCAGCTGCTTTTCCAGTTTGTTAGATAGTCATGGGCCAAAGGTCACGACAGCAATAAATAACGTAAGTCTACAAAGAAATTTAAATAAATACTGTCTATTTTTATTCACTGGATTAGCTTGACAGAAAAGACCTTTTTGGTGTTAGTTTTGGTCTAAAAACATTTTTACATAACACTTCTAAAAATGTCTGAACAAAAAGGAAATTTAAAAGCTTTAGGCTAAGAGCACCAAGAGTTCATTCTTGTCGATTTTGTTTCATTATTCATTTCATTTTCCTTTGGTTGTTTAAACTCTTTCTGTGTTTTAGCATATTACCAAAGTCGGTTTTTCCAAAAGTATTGTTTGAATGACGGTCTTTGAACATTGACCTTGAACATGTCAGTTGTTCCAGTTGTGTTTTCAGGTGGTCTGAGTCGGTTTTGTTAAGGAGGGAAGGTCTTTGTTGACATTTTAAAAATGCACCAGTCTTTGTGATGTGAGTTTAGAGTCAGTCCTGTACAGCAGCCTGGTGGAGGTGCTCAAGTTACATAATCTCCCTCCTGCACAATGACAGGGAAGAAGGGAGCAGCTGCCGACTCCAATCCCATCATCTCTTTCCTTGCCTTGCCTTGCCTTGCCTTTCTTCCGTCTGGCCTGCTAAATCTGTCGGTATAATAAGAATCTGAATCCAGTAGACTGTGAAGTCACCACACAGTTGTAACCTAGAACAAAAGCTTTTTGGTGTAAAATTATTTACGTCATCTCCTGCATCCTTATTGCTAGTGGACGCCCATCTGCGCTGGCATTGTTCAGGCTTGTTGCTAGTACACTGCTGTAGTGTCATGCATACTGATGACACCTCAACCCTCGCAGATGCTGCTTTTGCAAAACAACCGGTTTCCCCCTTAATATGAACAAATCTCTGATGCGAGCAGGAGAAGCAGCACCAGGCTGTAGCCAAGGCGCAGCGTCCATCTGAAACACATGACGTTGTGCATATGGACAGCCACAAAAAGCTGCCACTACGCTGTTGATGGTCGCCATTTGGCATGGCGAGGCCCAGCGGGGCAGACGGTTGAGCAAAATGTGAATGTGTTACAGGCTGGCAGTGAGGGTAAAGGGGTGTGTGGAGTCTGGTGTTTGGTTGTCAGTTGTCCAGCAAGGAGAGGAGGTGCAAAGTAACTGAATACAGTAACTTAATCAGGTATTTTACCTAAGTGCAATTTCAAGGACCTTTTTGTTTTTTTTTTCTTTGGTCCTAGTGGATGCATTCATTCCCTTTCAGTGCATTTATCTGAGGTGATATTTGAGTTCTATAAATAAACAAAAGATTCATCTAAAAGGCAAAAATGGATTGGTTGACTCATGCATATAAAACGGTATGATCTTTAAAAAAACAACTCCTGTTCTTCTTCTGTTCTCCTGTTCTAGTTTTATAAATCAAACACTGTTCAGTAATCACTTAACTGATAATAAACCACATTATGGGTTGATGTCGGTGTATCTTCAAGGCCAATACACATGGATTATGAATAAAGGCAGGTAATTAAACCCAATCAGGGACAAATACCAAATAAATGAGCATGTACATCTGGATCTGGAGTGTCAAAGTAAACCAAACTGGACCAGAGCATGAGTCTGATGAGTGGGATTCTCTTCCATCTATCTTCCATTCCATTTGAGTATCCCAGTACAGGCCATCAGTCAATAATGTAAAACATCCTTGACCGCCAATTCATTTATTCAGCATATTTCAGTACATTTAAAGGCATGAGTTGGGGATGTTTATTCCTTTATTCATTTGTGATATGTATTGGTGCAGAAAGGCAGTAGCTCTGTGGGAGGGACATTCAGCTGCCACTCTACTGCAGAATCATATTGTTTTTAAGTAGACAGGCAGAGGTCGACTTTCATACCTAAGTTGACTTCATTAGGTCCATCTTCCAGAGGTTAGTTGTCACCCCAGCTCATTATAACACATTTGTATCTGTGGCTATTACAGCCATGTCTTCACCAATTATTGTCTGTCAAACACCTTAATGGAGTTTAGACGGGCCTCGCCTCCCGCTGAGCATACCCCTCCTCTTACACCCCCGCCACAGCTGATGGCTCATAAATTCACATCAGGCGGACAGTGGGATTCATGCACTGTGTGATGACGTCATTTTGGTCCTCAGGGCACTAGTAATCACATTTCCCACTCACTCCTAGACTGTGCAGAGAGAGGAGTGGGCTGAAAGATGCAGGGAGGGGGGGTACATTAAAGATTCGTGGTTGTCATGACAGCGACCGGCGAGGAGACTGACTCTCTCGCCTACAAACTCCTGCCTAATTGGCATGCACCCGCCCACTCTGGCCCCTCCCAGCCCCATCCTCACATATGCTCTGGTATCACATTGCTCAGATCAAAGATCCCCCACCTCGGGACTCGGGGCGAACGTTGATCTGCATTTCACATCAATCCTGTCGGCTTTGTCTGCTCAAAAACCTGCATTTGTAGGTGTATTGTCAAGCAGTGCAGGCATAAAGAGGAGGGGGAGATTACTAAGCAAGAATTTATGATCTACTGCAGGTCTAGTCTGAATGGTGTACAGAAGAGCCAGCTGTAGATCAGTCTTTTCATGATTTGAGTGAGATTGAATCGCACCACCACATGTTTAAGTTAGTGGAGTGTATTGATTCTCGGTCTACTAAATTATTAAAGCTGTTCAGATGCTTTCTGCTTACAATAAAACCTCTTTTAGACAAATCACTCAGTATGCTTTTCAGAGCCTTGGTAATTTTCTGTGCCTTTTTAAAGCTGTAGAGCATGCATGCTGGGATTAAAGTGGCTTTTGGCAGGTGGGGGAACCCTAGGGTTGGTGTAGCAATGCAGAAGGGAAAAATACTTGCCTGATGTTACCATTCGAGGGTGAGGTTGGGTGATTGTTAACTGAGTTTGTGTTTGTATTTTCTGATGATTCAGTATCTCCTTTGCTGACAAAAGCATTGCACCTGTGAATGTTCGATAATAGTACGGGTGAGACCATCACTTTTCACATGTGACAGAGTAGATATAACCTCTTACCCTGGTAAAAATCTGATGCTATAACTATTAGGGATGCATCAATATATTGCTTGATATTTTCTGATGTCACGTCTTTTCAGATAGAAGTGATAGATATTTATCGGTTTGTTTATTTATTTATTTTGATTTGGAAGATTTATTCTGAAAAGGTAATAAAATGTAATGGTGTACAAGTAAAACAAAAATGGTAATATAAAAATCAACAATGAAGACAATCTCATACAGAAGAACAGCACAATGCTTTCATTTTTCACATACCTGAAAACGGATGAGAAGAAATGCAATTTATGTAATTACACCCCTTCTCCTTAAAATATTTATAATATATATTTATCTGTTGTAATGTGTGCAAAACAGTGTCATGAGGGAATGAAATACTTTAAAATGTAGCTCTTATATTTATGGAATGATCATACTAATGATAACACAATCATCTCTTTGTTAAATGGGGGATAAATAACATCAGAAATAAAAGAAACAGAGTATCAGCATCAGCTATCAACTAAAATATAATTTTAAATATCAGAACCAGTATTGGCAAAAATTTTGTCGTATGTGCATCCTTATTTTAATTATTTCAAAGTTCTGTGTGACTGTACTTTTCTCCCATTTTTTTTCTGGGTAATTAAACTGAAAAGCACTAAAATGTTAAATTTCCATTACTGAAATAGTTCTTCTGTGACTACATGGGTGCTATATTCTAGACATAAGCTGAATTACTGTGTTTGGATTTAAGGGACTTTGTTGTATTGTGTTTTTAATAGTAACTGTAATGGATCACATACATTTATGTCATGGAACTGCGTAATACCATTACATGCAAGATGTATTCCACAATGCTAGGAATAATATGAGAGGAATACTCTCACCATCACCAGACCCAATAATTACACTGTCTCCTCTAAACATTGAATATTATTTATCCCATGGCTTAGTGGAGTATTTACCAGAGACGCTGTCTGCAAATGAGCAACTATGGCTACAAATCCTTAAAACATTATATACATTGCATTCTTTTCGATGTGACGATGCCTATTTGTTGTCTCTGTTGAATAACATTTACATAAAAATATAGATAATTAACAATTATTGGTAAGAGATTTTCTCACTATGCTCAGCTGATTATTTAGCTTTTTATTGATTAAATCCATTTTTCTTTGTCCCAGAGTTGTATCTTATAGAGAAGATAATCATTATCATGTTCACATAATGTAAGGGTGCCCTCATGCCTGTATATTGGGTGGATTAGTTGCTACTGGAAAGTATTAGTTTCACTTTGATCATCTGCATACAGTCATATGTTCAGGCACGATGTGTTTATGTTTTCCATATTTCACTCTCTCTTGTTAGGAACAAAGTCACAGATCCCAGTCCTGAAGCGCCTCCAAATTTAATCATTAGAAAGAGTCGGAACATTCCAGCTCATTTTAATCCCTGTGCGTGTGCTTTTTTTTTTTTTTTAAAGTAGAATCTTTTGGAGCGTCTTTTTATTTTGTCGGAGACCTCCGATGTAAATAGTTGAGTTATTGGCAGCAGTTAAAGTGGGGCCACATTATGAGTCCCCCACCCCCCACCCACAAGATTGTGTTTTCTCTCTCTTCCTTCAAATTTAGTGGTCATGTTCCACAGTGTGCTCTGGTTTTCATCATGGACAGCACACAACATTTGTGTACATTCCTTTTATTGTTTTCTTGTGGATACGGGACAATTACAGATTTCAGAGGGCATGATGAATGTCTTAAAGCCCCGTAGTGAAATATGTAACCATCACCCCGACCACCTCTGTAACCCCAACAGCCATAATGAGGAAAATATGAACAACCCTATAATCATTCCCTGCTGTCTTAATAACTTGGGCACTGTGGATGGAATTTTTTTTTTTTTTTTGTGTGTTCTCTTGAGGCCAACAGATGAAGGCAGTGCTTCCTTGTCCCTTTCCACTCATTTGGGCTGGTGTTTCCTGTTCTTTTCCATGCTTCAGAGCTTGACTCCATGGGTGTCATTCAGCATGAGGGGTCTTGTTTGTGGTTTATTATGTAAGAAGTGCAATTTGATATTTAATAGCTTATACTCTCATCTTCTACCATACACAACCACTAATAAGATTTTTGTTGGGCAGTAATCACTTACGCCTTGGTTTGCCAGTGCGGTCTAAAACAAGACATATGCATCAAGCTGTGCAAACAATGAAGCAAAGCTAGTGAAAATCTACCTCCAAATCATTTCACCACTAAAATAAGCATTTATTATGTCAAATTGGTCTGCAATAACATAGCCATTGAGTTGCGGAAGCTGCGAGGCAGAGCTGTACAGCGTGGTTTCCGTGACTCTGCTGAGCTGAGGAAAGCTTCAGGATCCTCTCTGTTTGGAGGAATACCATGCCAGGTTTGTTGCCAGGAAAACAAAGCCTACCTGATTCCTTTGTCAGCAGGCGAAGGCATTCACATGATCGCTTATATGCAAGAAGACTAGACGCACAAACGCATATCTCTCCCAGCCTCTTTCTGTCCATCTTTTTAGTCTAAGAATCACATAAACATAAGCTCGGCCCTCTCCTCATGTGCCTGGGTTGCTGTGTTTCTGCTGGCAGGGTGCCTTTGTTTTGCTCCACGGCAGTACAGGGGTGGGGACGCATTATGTAATCGGTGGCGTGTGCCTGGGATATAGAGGAAAAGAAGGAAAGACATGCAGAAGGGTGTGACTGTAGTAACACACACAGGATGACATAATCCACTGACCTCCTCTGTGGTTTTCTTCTGTCCACCCCTCCTCAGAGTGTTCCCGGCATTGCACTTTGATTTTGGGAACCGCAGATGAAACATCCTCTTTCACCCTCCATTAACGTTTGTGCAATCTGGGGCAAAATTATTACCACTGCTCCTCAAGGACTCTAATGTCATGAGTAGGGCACAGAGGCCACAGCAGGTTTAATTTTCCATCTTGTTTCCATGGTCATAGGAGACAAAAACATGTTGTAGTGCTTTGCTTTTCTGGAAATGACCATTTTCCATCTGTGTGTAATGTGTGTTGCACTAGTACTTGCATGTTTAGAAGACTTGTTCTATTGTTTTTTCCTTTTTTTTTTTTTTTTCCAATGAAAAAACAGGAATTTCCATCTTGGCGTCTGTGCATTAAAATAGTAGAAATAGCAAAAACTGGCCAGTGCAGCCCCAAATGTGTGTTGCTTAAAATATATGAATTGAATTGCCTTTATTTGTCATTGTACTAAGGATGTCACGATAACTGATAAACTATCAAACTGTGATTAAAAATGTTGACAATAATAATTACCATTTGAATTTCAAAAATATTTAATGTCGAGGTAGATAACCGTACTGTACACCGTGACACCGTGAGCCTTTTTCAGCACCTCATCCAGGTCACACATTTGGTTGCAGGCTACAAAGTGTGCCTGCACAGAAACTTCAGCAAAGCCAACTGCTGAAACACTTGATTTGTACAATTAAAGGTACAATCTGTGACTATTTCCTCTTCATCAATCCAAAATGACTCACGTAACCTGCATTGTGGCTTTAAACATTGGCTTTCATTCAGACTTTGCATTCATTTTTAAATATAACAAACACTGTTACACATTTTTTGAACCTATTTCAGTTTGTGTTGGACTATCAGTGCTTTCTGAACACATCCAACACCCCTTTTCAAAAATACGGTGATAATACAGAAAACCGTGATAGTATTGGTCACAATAACCATGTGGTTAAATTTTCATACCATGACATTCCTACGTTGTACAGAGCATGATGGGATTTAATTTGTAGGAAAGAAAATGCATGTGTAAATAAATATAGAAGACTAAAGTACAGTGAGTAAGGCTAAATACAGTGATGGACAATTACGTGAAGGATATACATCAATAATTTACAACTTATAAAAACACAGAGTTAATATTATTTTCAGATTTTAGTATTTGTCTTCAGTTTGTCTAAACCAAGTGTTCATATGTTGTAATTGTAAAGATTTTTCAGTATTAGGAAAATAATAAAACACATGCATTTATATTTGTCACGTTAATTGTCTATGTTGAAATCATTCTACAGCAGGAAGAAAATGTAATTTACCCCTTTCTTCTACCTCTGTCACACGTTCATGCTACATTAACCCCGCGTATGTAATTAATATTAATTACAGTTCCTCACCGTCAGTAGTGCGTCACTTCCCACACATCTTTACAGTTCTTGCAGTAACAGGTTTATCACCTGCTGGATCGTGGGTGATGATTGTGACATATAGAGGGGAATTAATTTGTCTTCCCTGAGGGGTGTAAACAGCATTTGAATATGCAAAGTGAACTGTGGGTTAGTGCTCGCTCTGTGATAATGAGAGTGAACCCACCATATTGACTTGTTTGCAAACTTAACCTATATATCATGCATATTCATGCTGTTATTTCTATAAGTAGGTGCACTTCTCGGGTAATATTATTCTGTGCACACTTACTTGCCCCCTTCACGGTTGCAGGAGTTTCCATGCTGAAAGAGTGCACTCTCTCGGCTATGGAAGAATGTCTGCTTCTCATTTGAAAGATCATTTTGCTGCAGCCGTGTGGAAAGCATCCCTCGTATCTTTAGTTCCATTCTGTGCTGCACTTCACCATGGAGCACGAGTGTGTGCGCAGATGTGTGATTCTGCTATGTGTACTGAAAATGGTATCTGTTCTTGTTTTGCAGATAAAATCGAGGAAGCGCAGAAAGAACTGAAAGACCCCAAAAGTTCGCAGAAAGGTAAGAGCCTTTTAAAATTGACAATCCAAATTTCTAAACAAGAAGACTGTCCCCAGAGAGTATAAGATTAATAATTTTTCAATATTAGTACAAGATATGCTTTTTTGTTCGGTGACCATTTTACAATACATGTATTTTGTAGCTGTGTTTTTCTGACATGCAAATGTTGCCACACACATTATTTTTCATATCTTTGGCCTGAATATGCCCCTTGTGGTTAATAAAAGACATATCAAAATATTCCAGGAAAATTAACATTAGTATTTCATATTTTTTTCTTCATCAGCATGAAACATGGAGGCTTATTTTAATGAATACAAGGCAGTTAAATATAATGCCATGTTATAATGAATAAATCAGAAAATGCAAACACGTATCTTTACATAGTACAGTAAAACAAACTAGTTACTACACATAGAGACTACTTTCTTTTTTATCGTCAGCTGTTACACAACAACATATAAAGCCAGTTTAGTTAAGCTAAAGCAGTGTCATATTGTCGGTTTAAGCCTGAGAATCAGCCAGCTCAGCCTACCTCATCACTGCTGCATTGTCCTTTTAAAAAAACACTCATCTTATTTGCAGGACATGCTAGCTGTGATTGAATCATCCACTTTAAATGAGATTTGGCGTGCACACTAGAGAAAGGATACAAATAAGAATATCTCAATCCCTGTCTCAGCACAGCAGGTACCAGTGTCCCTGCCTGAGGGTCAAAGGTCCTCTCAAAGACATCACTGCTTCTCTCACAGTAAAGGTCTAATGCACGGGTTTTAAACTAAACAGTCATGGAAGTAAGTTATTTAGTTTTGTAGGACGACAAAGATGCTGATTACTTTACTCATATTTTTATTTAGCAATAGCCCTGGCACATTTTTATAACAATAAATGTCAAGGCTGACAACAATAAAATGATTGTTTAGCTTCTTATGATGGAAACCTAGTGAAGTCATTGAATTTTATTTGCAGGCTTGTGGTTTCTAGGAATAAGTAATCTGGTTCCCATGTCTTTTACCAGCTGCTGGTAAAAGAATAATGACAATATAATAACAATAACCCTTTTTAGAAAGGGTTATTGTAGAAAAAAAAATCACAAGCTTAGCTTTGAGAGCTATATTTGCTATGTACTTGCTGAATGGTTGCATGTTTGCGTGGAGAAGGGATTTACTTATGTAAAGACAAGGCGTTCCTAAATCTAATTATGCCAGAGGCTCTGAAGGAACCCTGACCTCATCTTGGGAAATACCTAAACCAGCCAGGAAACTGTGACATGGCACTGCTGCACTTATGCAACATGTCCTTAAAAACCCATGCCTCACTCTATTGCAGGCCAGCAGGACAAATGATGGGCACCGTGGTATGGGTGTGCCCTTTCCAAACAGTACTGCCTTCTCGCATGAATGCTGCAGAGAAAGCATGCACACTTGCACACTTTTAGTCTTTGT
>JAPTYR010000003.1:28251558-28264391 GCA_029814505.1 Siphamia roseigaster | reverse complement strand
TAATGATTTGTTTTTTGTTGCTGTTGTATTATGATAGGTAAGTATTTTGTGGCTGCAGTCATACAGTATAATACAATAAATAACAGGAGGATGGTGTCAGTATTATTATTGTTTGTCAACTTTCAGCTATTTTAATTATAGCACTACATTTTGCTTACAGTATATTATGTAACTCTGCTCTTTAAAACAGAATTATATTTCTGATTTAAAACCTGTTTTTAGTTGCATAAAACTGTCATTGTAAGCAATGTTTGTTTGTTTGTTTGTTTTTACAGACGGTCACTCATTTCAATGGTTAATGTAAATTTCAAAGTAGCTCGACATGAAAGTAAAACACAATTTAAAATTTTGTAATCATAGCACTCCAGTAGTCTCATAGTCGCTTTTCAAGAGATTTCAAGAAAAATACATAGATTTTAACACAGAGCAAATAAATCAATTTTATTTTAATTGTTTTGCAGTGAGACAATTTAGTGATTTTGTTTGGTGCCATATCGGTTATTCACTCTCTCATTATATCTCTTTCTACAGGGATATCTGAAAGCAGTCGAAGAAATGCAGATAACATTAAGGGACTGAAGAGGAAAAAAGTGGTTGCAGGAAATCAGTTGAAAAAAATTCCTAAGTCTCCAGTGAAAAAGCCCCTGCAGTCCAAACCATCGGAAACTGCCCTCCACGGAGCACCTTCCAAGAAAACTACACCTTTATGCTCCTCTTCCAGTAGTCCTTCCACCAATCCTTCAACATCACCCAGTGGGAAAAGGGTCTCTCAGTATGTCCAACCAGATGCAGTGTCCCCTGATGAAGGGACATCTTCCACTGACCATGAAAGGCTGAAGGAGAAAGAACTATCTTCTCAGCCACCATCACTAGGGCCCCCTGATGGTAAGGACGGGTCTTTGATTACGATTAAAGTATCTCAGCCCAAACACAGTACGAGCCAAGAGCCAGGCTTTGAGGGAGATCCCTACCACACCAGTGCTCCACTTGATGTTCTACTTAAGGCCATGGAGCCTGACTTCAGTACACTGGCTGAGAGGAAAAAATCCTTACAAGTCACAGCCATTGGGAAACCAGGTCCCACACTAAACCATCAATCCTGTGGTGAAATAACAACAATGCCATCGATCAATGTAGGGCTTCAGACCCATTCTCATATGCAAACTTATTACATTGACAAACAAGGCAACTTCATTGGCATTGCAGCGCCACTACAGGGAAATGTGCCGACCTCAACACAAGGTACATCTTTGCAATCTGCCCCACTTCCTACACCACATTTTATGCCTATTCCTTCAAATCCAGAAAAGCCAAGATTGCAAATGAGCTTTAATACTGGACCGTCAACTTTAACCCATGCACCAGTTCCCTCAGGCTCTACTTCTTTGCCACAAAGCCAACCCCCAGTTGTGCAAACATGCCAGTCTGTCTCAGCGAGTGTTCCCAGCAGCATTCAGGTCCCAGTTACACCTGGCAGTAACCAAGTTCAGATGACAACCGTAATGAACTTTGGTGCTGAACAAATCTCCAAAGACCAAAAGCCTAAGAAGCCAGGAAAATATGTTTGTGAATACTGCAACCGGGCATGTGCAAAACCCAGTGTGCTGCTCAAACACATCAGGTCTCACACAGGAGAAAGACCATACCCATGTGTTACCTGTGGCTTCTCATTCAAAACCAAGAGCAACTTGTATAAGCACAAGAAATCACATGCCCATGCTATAAAACTTGGTCTCATTGCACGCTCTGAATCAGGAGGTGGATCTCTATCTCAAGAGTCTGATAAAGCCCTTGGGACACATTCAGAAGCAGAGGACAGTGGGGACAGTGATGAGGAAGGTAGCACTGCAGACTTGGATCCTGACTCATCACAGAGCAGTGTGGCAGCTTTATCTGAAAATAGTTTACAGAGTACAGGTACAACTCAAGCAAACCATGTAGAAGCAGACTCATCTGCTGTGTTTGAGTCTGGCAAATCAGTAACTGGTCAGAGGTCTCATGAGCCCAAAGTGACAGCTGCACTGCCAAAAGTTGTTGTATACCCAGTTAATGTCTCGCCTTTGAGAGCAGACAGCCCAAGAGTGACTGGGGCAGCACCTGAGCAAGCAGCTGCACGTCAACGTGAGTTCCAGACTGCCAGTCTGAGATCCAGTGTCACAGTTCTGTCATCTCTGAAGGAGGTGGATGGTACAAATCCTTCACTAGACACAGTAAGTGAAGATGAAGACCAACAGTGCAAATCTCCCCTGTTAGGTGGACATGCTCAACTTCAGAGGCAACAAGCAACTGATTTTTCTCAACAGCAACAAATTAAGTGTCTACTAAGTCCGCGCAGTTTGGGAAGCACAGACTCTGGCTATTTCTCACGCTCGGAAAGTGCTGACCAAGCCATGAGTCCACCAAGTCCATTTGTAAAGATGGTTCCACCAGTAGACATTGACATAACCAAGAATGCGCTTTCAAATATCCCTCCTACAGTTGCCACAGTAATGCATGTAGCAGCTGAGCAAAGGCACCGAGCTGCAGAAGGACAAATGCGTCCGCCATTAGAGGCAAAAGCCCTGTCTTTGGAAGAACGAATTTCAAAGCTCATATCTGACAATGAGGCAGTGGTTGATAACAAGCAGTTGGACAGTGTTAAACCAAGGAGGACTTCTCTCTCAAGGAGAGGCAGCATAGACTCTCCAAAATCCTACATATTCAAAGACTCTTTTCAGTTTGATCTTAAACCAATAGGAAGAAGATCAAGCTCCAGTTCTGATATCCCCAAGTCTCCATTCACTCCCACTGATAAATCGAAGCCAGTATTTCTCCTCTCTGTACCCTCTCAATACTCACCAATGGATTGTTTGCCAATAACACGGAGTAACTCTATGCCTACCACACCAGGGCACTCTGCTCTCCCTGTAAATGTTGCTCCTCTCCCACACCCTTTGCGAATTTGCCAGTCAGTTGAAGATAAAATTAGTTCACTAAATGATGATGTATTTTCATCAGCCCCATCAACCCCTAATCCAGCAATACACTCTCGCACCTTAGTCAGGCAAGCAGCAGTGGAAGACTTTTCCACAAATGAGGGGCATGGACTCCCTACTGTCCGCTCAATGGATGAGGGTTATCATGGTCCAAGCAATTTCACAGAAATCATACAAAGGAGCAGATCTTTTGAGCACAACCAGGACAGAAACCGAAAGCCTCTGCAAAATAAAGGCACCATGTATGAGTGTGAAACCTGTCGCAATCGGTACAGAAAGCTAGAAAATTTTGAAACTCACAAGAAGTTCTATTGTTCTGAACTTCATGGTCCAAAAAACAAGCCAGTTGCTGTAAAAGAAACAGATCAAGATGTTTTTCATGTCAATATGCAGCAGCCCATTGTCCCTAGATCAAGTATACTTGATCAACAGACATCAATTAGAAAAAGACGGAAAATGAAGAGTGTTGGAGATGAAGATGACCAATCTCCAACGGACACTGTACCACCTTGTTCAGTGAGTTTTGATGCATGTCAGTTACCAACAGCTCTTGCAGGGCGTACATTTTCCCAGCATGCTGTAATAGTAGACATACAGCCTAAAAACAACCAGACAAAACTACCTCAGATTCAACTTGTAGCAAGAGGTTTAAATGCGTCAGATTCTAGACTGTCACCGATACGAGAAACCCAGATCAGTGTTTCCAGTAAAGGGGAAATGCAGAGACAAGGCAGTGGTACTTCAGTCATTAGACACACTAATTCTCTCAGCAGACCCAATTCATTTGAGACAGAATCTATTGACAGGGTGTCACCAGTTGATGGTATGGAAAAAGATCCTCTGAATAAGCCCAAAACAGATGCAATATCAAGTATTTCAATTGACAGCTACCATGAAAAGGTATCCAAACCCAAGAGTGTTGACTATGGAAAACAAAGGATGGAACAATGCACTGATGGCACAGCACGAGAAGCTGGTGAAACCTCTACTCCTGTCCATCAATCCCGTCTGGTTCGTCAAAACAATATCCAAGTTCCTGAAATTCTTGTTACAGAAGAGCCAGACAGAGAGCATGAAACACAAACCACTGAATCAGTAGATAAACCTACAGATCAGTTCAGCTGGCCTCAGAGAAGTGAGAGCTTGTCAAAGTTACCAGCAGAGAAACTTCCACCTAAAAAGAAGAGAATCCGTCTTGCCCAAATGGAACACTCATCAGGTGAATCCAGTTTTGAATCCAGCCTCTCACGAAGCCTCAGCAGGGACAGTAGTCTCTCTCGTTGTTCTAGTATTTCTGCCTCTTTTGACCGAGAGGAGCCATCCAGGTCAGAGAGTCCTTCTAGAGCAGAGTGTTTGAGCAAAATTTCAGAGCCACAAGGCTTGCCAGCAGCCTTCAATACCCTTGGTGTACCTGGAATGATGAGGCGTGCTGCATCTGAACAGATCACCTGTACCCAGCCCTCTGTGGAGATTTCATGTGACTATCGGAGCAAGTCTTTTGATTGTGGCAATGTGTCTCCCAGCAGGTCTCTGTCCCCTGTTGGCCATCCAAAAAGTGGACAAGTCTCACAAATTGCTCCAGTGCCACTTATTGAAAGAAGGAGAGGACCATTAGTTCGCCAAATGTCTTTGAAAATAGGTCCGGAGAGTCATCAGCCTGTTCGCAAAACTGTTATACCTCTTGAGAAACCTCCCGTTACAAATGTTTGCTCTTTAACTCACAATAAACCACAGCAGATTCATATTGCCAACAGGATCACCATGGCTCAGCCTTTTGTCCTTCATACTGGAGAACCACCTTTGCAAAAGAATGAGCAAATAGTGCAGAGCATTAACTTGGGTAGTCCAACTCAACAGCCCCAAGTCCATGGCCTTCCACACCCTTGGCATCAGACATCAAGGGTTCAAATATGCCAAAAGATGCAACAGCCAGTGAACCAGATATTAGTTTGTCGGGATAATGTTCAGAACAAGTCAGCTGACTCTGAAGGAAAGAAATTTTATGTGCCCAAATATCAACTGCCGTGTCCTACTCTGAGAGCAAGCCAATCATTTTCATTCTCCAACACACAGGGAACTCAAATCGCTTTGCCAGTTTTAACAATACCTATTGCCAATCCAATTTTGAGCATTTCAAAACCTTCTGAAGTACGTCAAAATGTTTATGTTGCTCAACCAACTCAACAGTCCACAGAGATTAATACACAAGGTGTAGTTTTGCCAGTTGAAACTTCAAGGGATAATTTCAACCAGAACCAAGCAGGTTCTCTACCGTTGCCACAGATTCTGATAACTCATGAACAAATGCACTCTACTCCCTCTGCACCCAGTAAAAACAGCTTTTTATCAGCTCATTCTGTAGATGGTGATACTCATGCTTCACCAGTGATAAAGAAGGATAACATTCAAAGTGTTGGCAGTCAAAACCATACTGAAGAACATGCACCTTCTCTTGGGTCTTTGCATTGCACACAGAAACTGGCATCAGTAACTTTGTGTCCACAGCAAGAACCCACTGCTTCAAGTAAACGAATGTTGTCACCTGCTAACAGCTTGGACATCTACATGGAAAAGCACCAAAAGCGAGCAAAGGATGAGCATGGTGTGGCCTGCCTAACTGATGGAAGATCAGTCAACTATCTTAATTCTAAGATGTCAGAGGTGACCAGACAGCGAAAGTTAACCCTTGTGCGACAAGTTTGTACAACTGAACCAGTGGACAGTCCAATTGAAACTGAGGCCCCTCCTCTGCCCCAGGTTAAAACAGATGCTGAGAAGGACTTAGAGGCTACAGATGATGTCAAGCCCATGTCACCTGACAGTGCTGGTCTAGAAAAAGGCAGAAGCAGTATTATTCCTGAGGAGGCATGCTCTATATTAAATACCACACCTGGTAGCCAGGGAACCTCCATCCCAGTTCATTCTACTTTGAAGCCTCAAGAGAAAGCTGAGGAGCACAGGTGGACTCCTGCCAAATCTCCTATTAGGCCTTCCAGTTTCCATGGTGGTCAGGTAAAACTGACCACATCTGTTTCTGTGGTTAACACAAAAGACAGCCATCGTCTGTCTTTTCCAAGCCTGAAAACTGCCACAACTTTTACATGGTGTTTCCTGATGAAGAGGAAACCACTTCACATTCCTCAAAATGACCTGAAGACTTCAGCATATGCTTCCTGGACTGTCTGCCCCAACAACCCCAACCCACTTGGGCTGCCAACTAAAGTGGTCATGTCTCTATTTGACTCCAAGCAGAGTTCTAAGAAAATACACTACACCTCAGCCATAAGAACTGGTGGAATAAAAGACATCTTATCCTACTCGGGAAAGTTGAAGGATGTCATGCCACGAGTAAGTATTACTAAGGAAGAAATTCTTATATTCTTCACTTTTCTTTTTCGCTTCAGATCAATAACTAGGCATGATTATTTCATCTTTTCACAGGTGCCACCAATCCAGAAGTCTAAGTCGACTGAAGTGAGAAGTAAAGTGCAACCAGAAATTCAGACAAGCACCGAGGCAGACAAGGACTTGGCATCTAAAACAGAACCAAGACGGGTTAAAATATTTGATGGCGGGTATGTTTCTTAAAAGTTAATTTTATTCATTTATTGTTCAATCTGATATTTTGTGATATAAATTCAGCCAATTTTAATTAATTCTTTCTACTCTACAGATATAAATCTAATGAAGAGTACGTGTATGTACGTGGACGTGGCCGTGGTAAATACATTTGTGAAGAATGCGGCATCCGCTGTAAAAAGCCAAGCATGCTGCGCAAACACATCCGTACACACTCTGACGTCCGGCCTTACCACTGTGTCCACTGCAACTTCTCTTTCAAGACAAAAGGTTAGAACTCGGTGTTTATAGCTAAACATAAAATGAATTAATAAATGTTTCCTGTCATGTATATGCAAGTCTGTGTCCGTTTTTGTAGTTGTGGTTAATCAAAAAGCATTTAAGATATTATTAGGTACATTAAGATGCAAATAGTGAAGGAAATACATTTTCTGCATGACAAATTTCATGGAATTTAGTGCAACAATTTAACTCAAAATTGATATACCGGTCCTTAATTTGGACATGTAATTTATTTTTGTATAGGCTTGAAATGCTACTGTCGTTTCAAAATGCAACAAAATTAAAGATACTGTTCTACCATCTCTTAAACCAAGACAGTATGATTCATCATTCTTTATCGAACTTGCCTACCCACGCGACACTGCAGAACAGTACTTGGTGTCAGAGCTACCCACGTTCATTTAAAAATGTCTTTATCAGTTACTCACCCTTTACATACAGCTTGGCCAAAGACCACATTCTCTTACATAAACTCCTTCTGTGCTATTGTTCAAGACCTACCCACCCATAAAACCTTATTGAATCTCCTTTTGCAGGAAATCTGACCAAGCACATGAAATCCAAGGCCCACAGTAAGAAATGCATGGAGATGGGGGTGCCTGAGGGTCTCATTGACGATCAGGATGCAGAGGACTCCGGTACAGTGCTTCACTGCTCAGCCGTAGACTAGAAAGGACCACAGTAGGAGCATTGTATGCCCTAGAACCATAGCTTATCAGACAAGAATAAGCTTTTATTTTTATGAATTAGTTGTTTGTTTACAGGTATATTAATATGTATGAATTTATTAGTCATTGAATACAGAGAAACATTGTTTTGCTAATTTCTTTTGGTTTCAGAAAGGATAGCCATTCTTTAAATAGCTCTTTTAATGGCAGGAGATAAAAAACATGGACAGTGCCTGCTTGTGCTCTGTTGCTATGTCGATCAATAGCTTTGCCATGGTCTAATTAGAAAGTCTAAATGCAGCTTCTTCCTCTGTTAACTCAAAGTGCATGTGGGCGGCATGCACAGCATTTAGAAAGAGGAAATTGCTGCATCTAATTTTAGAAAAAAAAAGAGACAGAGAAAAGCTGCCTGAAAACATTCTGTCGTTCCAGTCTCTAAGAGCATATTTGTTTTTCCTTCACTGCCTGTGATGGAGCTCAGGGGCATTTCTAGGTCTAGGGTGTGAAACACTCCATTACAGTGCCACAAAATATTGCTGAATGGTATTCATAGTAGTGGGATTTTGAAAAAAGCATAGGTGAGAGGAAAAGGTTTTTGATGAATGGAAGAGATGCTTCCTATGAGTATGCTTTCATGTATTGTGTCATGCTCTGCAGAAAACTAAGATTTGACCTCTCATCTGAGTTATTTGATGCTAGGTTAGTTTTACGAATGCACAAGTAGTTTGTTTTATTCTGAAGAAAGCCCTAGTTTTGCTTGAGTTTATTTTCTTAGGAAAATGGATGAAAAAAGTAGGATCTAAGACCACATGGCATTCAGCTAAAAGCTTTTTTTTTCCATTATTAGTCTGTCTTTTCATTAATTCTGTAATTCTAATCCTGTTTTCTATTCTTATCTGCAGGAGACCGCAGCCAGGTGAGCAGCGCCGACCGCCAAGATTCAGACGGCGATGAGTCCGATGGCCCCGATGATGAGGAGAACGATGACAACGAAGAAGAAGAGGAGGACAGCCAGGCAGAGTCTGGCCTCTCCACCAACCCGTCTGTTTCTGCCAGCCCTCAGCACATCCCATCCAAAGAGGCTGAAGTCCCCCCCAGTGCCCTGCTAGCCCAGATGTCAATCAGCTCAGTTCCCCTCCCTTTCTCCCAGCCTCCAGCTCCTGAATCCCACACATCAGACTCAGAATCCGTTCCCATGATGAGCCCTGTGTCCCTGAGCAAACAGATATACATTTCCGGGTCCTGCATCAGCCCAGTTCCCCTTCCTACTTCTCCTCCAGCTGTTGCCACCACATCTGACTCCTACACCTCAGATACAGACTCAGTGCACATGATGAGCCCAGTGTCACCGTGCAGGCAGATGTCCATCGACTACCCTGACTTTGATGTCCCCCCTAGTCCCCCAGTGCCAGGCAAAGGCTCCAAGCTTGGCCAGGTGAGGTCCATGTCTTCTCATTGTGTCTCTGTCCACCCACCCCTGCCTGCTCCCCTTAACCTGCTTTCCAACCCTCACTTTGAGTCCTGCATGTGAGGCGCTTCCACAAAGCTTCTGTGAATGCTATGAAAACAGGTGAATAGTTTTGGAAGTCATTTGGCTTAAGTGGCTAATGCAAATACATCTGCATCTCTTCTTTGCTGAACCAGGGTTTCTGCAGGTTAAGTGAAGGCTTTCAAAAAATATATAACAGAAGAAAGCGTGTATATATACTTTCGGATTCCTTTACTTTATATTATTTCTTATTATAGTCACATTATAAATGTTTCCAACGATGTTCAAATTTAGCAGATTCTGACATTAGATTTGGTTTGTTCCCTGTTTATTTGCATCAGTACTCTGTTTTTTCCAGGATGTAATTAGAGTGAAATGACGTATTGTAATGTGAATAAAACTTCTACATCACCTTATCTATAAAGGTATTTCCTTTAAACATCAGATGAGGTTCATTTTCATCAAAACTCTCATGATCCCACACTATTACTCCATAATTTGTTACTCTTATTATAGTTATTAACTTACTTTCAAAATATTATGGATGCTGTGGAGTCCAACCTTGGTGATGTTACCAGTGAGAAAACAGAGCCACTGGGGAGTTTGCTGATTTTTATTTATTTGTTTTATTTCATTTTGGTGGCTGCTTTATAATTTAGTGATTTTAAAGCCCTTCTTCTAGGAGATTGTGAATTATGCAGTGCATTGTTTGAAATTCATTGCTTTCAATCGACTTACCCCAAACACTAAATCTATTTGTGTTTCAGTTGTAAAATTGAGTTTGTTGACTTTGAGACTTTTAAGGACCTGCAGAAACTCTGTTAAATAGTGTACAACAATGCAAACAAGAAATTAGACCAAAGATGGATTTTTCTGTCTCTTCACAGGATGTCTGCTCTGGCTCTTCCGCTGTGACGACCAGTGAACTGGGAATACCAGTGGACCGGAGTACTCAGACTTCCTCCTACGCTTCTCAAAGTCCCATGCACTTTCCTCAACAGGGACTGTCCCAAACTCCTGGAGCAGAGACCCAGACCCACCTGTTCAGCCACCTGCCCCTGCACTCCCAGCAGCCTTCTCGCTCCTCTTACAGCATGGTTCCAGTCGGGGGGATCCAGCTGGTTCCTGCTGGCCTAGCGGCTTATTCCACCTTTGTACCAATCCAGGCTGGTCCTGTCCAGCTCACCATCCCGGCAGTGAGTGTCATCCACAGAAACACGAGCCCGTTACCACCACCCAACACTCCACCACAAGCAGAGGGTTTGCAGGCCCAGCCTCTTGTGGTTCAGGAACCAGTCAGTAGTGTTGTTCCCTGCTTCCCTTTAGGGCAGGTCGCCGGTCTGCAGACTCAAACGATACAACCAGTAGGTCTGGAAGCGCTCAACCTAATGGGGCTGACCAACACCGGCTTGGCATCAACCCAGCTGCTGCCTCAGCAAGGGCTCACCCTCAACGCCACCCTCGGTCTGCAGGTTTTAACCGCTAACCCCACTTCCCAAAGCAGCACAGGCCCTCAACCACACGTGCCAGGCCTGCAGATAGTTAACATCGCTCTGCCTGCCATCATTCCTTCTGTTAGCCCCCTCTCGACCCTTAGTCCTCTTCCTGGGTCCTCAGAGAGGCAGGGCAGCCCAGAAACTATGGCAGCCCACCCACCTCAAATTGAACATGCCCTAAGTCCTTCAAAGAGTTGCATGTCACCTTCACCCCCTGCTCCTTTGAAGGTCAACAGCTCTCAAGAACAGACCTCAGGACCCAGACCCGGTTCTGGAGGCAGTGCTGGAGCAGAGCTCACAAAGAATGTGGAGAAGGAGGAAAGGGATAAACCCCCACGGCAGCATCCATCACCAGCCCCTGAGAGTCGATCCGACAGCTGTAAGGGGTCACCAGCTGAGGGAGCTCGTGATGCAACACCTCTGAGACCAGCGCCGGTGTCCAGCTGGCAGAAGGTGACTAATGATGACTATAATGAGGCATCCAGTGATGATGAAGACAGACTGGTCATTGCCACCTGAAGACCCCAAGAGAAAAGCTCTCCTCTATTCTCTTTTTGTAATTCTTGTCACTTTGTAAGACTGAAACACTTCTTCAGGGGTTTGTTTCTTTGCAAATCACCTTTCAAAGCACAGATGCTGACATTCATATTGTATGTGCAATCATGAGAATTATAATGATGACCAATCATTTTATTTTTACTTCTTGTCAGCTCCAAACAACTTGTTTCTTTTGTACATGTTGTATAGACAATTGTGCCTTTATGGAGTTTCTTGTTTAGGAACCTGTACATAATTACTTATAAATTCAGTAGTTGCTTGTGTTTATTTCAAACAATAAGTAAAGAGATGCATAACAGGTGGAGATCAGTTTTATTTTGGAGGATTTGTCATTCGTAAATTTATGGAATTATCAATGTTGTACTGGTATATGTACATTTCTATGGATTATGGGGCAATGTTTCTGTGTACAGATGTTGTGTTCAACTATTTATTATAATCCATCTAGTGCCCATTATGATTCATAAGTCCATAGGTATGTGCATTATGGTAGCTTTACATTGCTGTATGAATATTCTTAACTGTATCAGTAAAAATTTGTTTATAAAAATAAAGCGGTGTTACGGTGTTTTATTCATCATGGATTAGATTGAAACAGTATTGATTATAGGTTCATTTATCAACACACATCTATAGAAGCCAATAACATAACAGCCAATAATGTAATTTGCCCTTTTTAAAATGTAAAAGCCAATAACATAATAAAATATTACATTATTAGCCAAAGGTTTTTACGATATCTGTTCAGGACTTTTATTATGTATTAACTAGTTATTACATTATTTGGCTACTGCATTTTTAAAAAGGAAATTTATGACATTATCGGCTGTTAATACGTTATTGGCCTCTACACACATCTTGGTTTTTACATGTATAGTAATTTTACTTATTAAATTTGACACATTTTACTCTCAACCTTCACGCCAGGGCATTGTCGTCAGTTCGCCGTCTGTCCGTCCGTCTGCATGTGCAAAAACTTTAGCCTTGACTGAAGGTCGAGGGTTTAAGTGGGAGCATATTATGTTTAGACTTCTAGGTGGTTACTGCTAAAGCACTGATACAAACCCATTTCTTAATCCATTGTCATAATAAGAAAATGTCAATATAAACAAACATTTGATGAAATGATCTCTTGAATACATTCTATTGTCTAAACAAATGATACAGATAATACTGAATGGCACCAATAAACATACACTCGGGGTCAAAAGCTGTATTTTTAGTAAAGACCTACACATTTGATCCCAGTCACATTGCTCTGTTCCTCTGGTAATTGCCATTTTCTACCAGTATAAAAGAACCACAGAGGATTGGTTATTTTTAACAGGAGGGTTGGCCTCATGGGAGCACCCTCCTGTTCCCACACTACCAACCAAAACACACACCCACTAACACTTCCCAAAGGACACTGCTGCATGATGGGACATTTCTAATGGTAATATCCCATTTCATCCAGTTTCCATTCCTTTATATCCACTGTGTGTATTTAAGTATTACACAAATATACCTTTGATTTTAAGTGACAGCAGCAGACTGTGTTCACCTTTTATTACCTCTGCCAAGGAGGTTATGTTTTTGCCGGCATTCATGGCTTATCGAAATCGACAACCTTCCTACTTGGTTTGTTTAAGAGTTGGTTTTCTTGTTTGTTTGTATGTCACAAACACGTTTATCTCAGAAACTATCAACTTGGTCGTCACCAAATTTTAGGATCAGATAGAGCATCGTCTAAGTACGAAGCTTATTGATTTTCATGAATCTAGGTCAAAGGTCAAGGTCACGAAAA
>JAPTYR010000003.1:28122715-28135362 GCA_029814505.1 Siphamia roseigaster | reverse complement strand
CCCTACTGTCACTTCCACACACACTCCGCTGTTGTTCCCCTGCCTGTTTCATTCGATTTGACACCCCACACCCGCCAGCCATTGTCAGGACGAGGAAGGGCAGAATGGGACTATTTGTTGGCATCAGTTTTGTTTGTGTTTGTGAGTGAATGTGGGTCAAAGTTAAGAGCAACATCTGCTTCCACCGTCAGTCTCCTTCAGATTCTAATTAAATCAGCAGATACAGTACAATACATGTACTGAGGATATTAGCCACTGCGACCACCTTGACGTCAATGAGGAATAATGACTGCAGGGTTTTGGGTTTTTTTGTTTTGTTTTTTAGCCTTGTATGAACTCCAGCACATTCCTCATCAGACTAAGAGGAACTGTGCTCGTTTAGGTGCAATTCAATTTAAATAGAATTGAACAAATATGATGTAATTCAACCAAAAAAGGCAACTGTCCCCTCTTTAATTACCTCCATCCAACTTGGGCTCTGAGCTGAATCGTGCAGCTGTTCGTCCAATCGTGCCACAGAGTCGAGCAGTGTCAAAGCCACTTAATTTGCACCTCAACCAGAGCTCGTCCAATCAAACCCCTCAGCGTGAGCCTCAAGCTCCATTTGACTGTACTTCTTTTACAGACACACAATGCCTGTGACATCTCTTTGGATAATTTATGATGCTTCTTACAGAGAAACCTCATGATCTCAGATATTTAAGCAAGATTGAACCTGACATTTTAACTGGACTTTATCACATCAATGGGACTTCATCTGGGGCTTTGGCATATCTGGTAACAGAATATTACAGCTGGGCCTTAGACTGGATATGTATTGGAGTTTCGGGTTTGTGTAAACAATGTGATACAAGACTTAAAGGATGAGTATGGTATTATTTTAGATGTCGTTTTTTAAATTATCAACAAATTCTGTGGAAAAAAAACATAAGCTTTTGTGAAGTTTGAAGGTGTAATTCTTAAAGAAATAGTCGTGAATATGCAGTCATATTGTCTAAAAATGGTTATTAGAATTAAAATGTTGCTGTTTTTAAGATACTTCTAGCATACATTGCAGGTGGAGGACAATGAATATGGATGTCTCTGCACAATTTTGACACTTTAAGAGTATTTTGACAATATTGACGCAATACAGATGAACGAAGCCCAACTGTTACATATTGATAGTGTGTTTGGGTTTGTTGATGACTAAAAAACATAAAATACAACCAGAATTCACCTTTAAGTCGCCACAGCTCTGTGAGTTGTGTTAAGTTATTTCAGTATGCTGCTGCTGTAGGCTGGTGTGAAAAACCAAATGCACACCTTAGACTGATGAGTGTGATGTAAATATGATGTTGTGCAACAAAAGGAGCTGTGAAGAATGAAAAAAAAAAAATAAAAAGAAATAGTCTTGCTGTGTAGTAGCATGCATGCCAGCCAGATAGTTTAGAATTAATTTTTTTTTTTACCTCTGCTTTTGTCTGATTCGCTTTTTATATGTGAAAATGAAATATTATTTGTTGGGTTAACTTAAACTGGATCTCAATGGAGTGTTCCTTTAATGGGAAATGTGATGTCAACAGTATTATATCTGTCATCATTACGGTGGTCTGTTTAGATACAATAGAAACATTTCCTCAAGCTCGGTCCTTAAAATAGCAAAGCATGTGAATTCATTAGAGCTACATCTGAATTAAACATAACATCCTCATCGGTCTTAAAACGGTTTCATTATATTTGAGTTAATGTGGTCAGCAGGATGTTTTCTGCCAAAAAAGGATGATCTACTAAAGAAAGAAGGCTGTAAAGTCACACTGCCCCCTCAGATTTACAGGCCTGTTTTTAACGTATAGAAATAATCACCTTAGTGGCTATCAGTAGCTTTTCTTGTCAATACACCAGATGGTTACACAAAGGCAGCCATTGTACATGTAGCATTAGTCACAGGCGGCTTTGGCTCGGCCTGCGACCTCACAGAACCTTCACATTCATCCCTGCATTGTTTTGTGTCAACACCAAACAGATGTTAATACAGATTTTAAAAAATAAATAAATAATTTTATATAGATCTACATATACACACACGACTAATTCCCATTTCCTCATCTACCTGGGTCCTCCTTGGTTTCCACGGTTACTGTCCTCAGCCATCAATGTTACTGTCACACCAAAATGAGGCAGTGCATCACATCACCTGGAATGACTTTTGTAAAGCCACTTCAGCGTGCATAACTCCAAAAGTCAAATACTGTTGAAGGGGAAAACTTGAAGAAAAACAAATGTGACTGTTTCATTTTTTTGTTTTTGTTTGGTTGTTTGTTTCATTTTCCTTTTTCATGATGTTTACTGTGTTGATTATTTAATAAAGTATTGAACTGAAATCCAAACTCACGTTTTTTTTTTAACACAGTATAAAATAAGATGCCTGCAGTGACAAGTAAAATGGAAAAAAAAAAACAACATATAACATAAGGGAAAAAAAGTATGTGTATGTGTGCGTGAGTATGTGCACGTGGATTCATGTGTAAGTCAGGGTGTTTTACTTTCTGCATCTGCAAAGACTCACTTTTTTTAGTGATAGTTTACAAGACATTGTGGACAGAGAAACTACAAGACATACATCAGACAAAACAACAATACTGACAATATCATGTTGCACAGAAAAGATAAAACAACTAAACCATATGGATCGATTGTAGGGGTGAAAGGGAAAAAACGAGGGAGAAAGATAGAAGGGAATTAGCAGGAAAATGATAGTCAGAATGATAACAACCACAACATAATTATATAATAATAATAATAATAATAATAATAATAATGCCAATAGTTTCACTTACTAGTATTATTGTTATAGTAGCAGTGGAGGCAGCCTCAAATAAGACACTTGGTTAAATTTAATACCTGCAAAAATATCAGTATCACTTGTTATCAGACTGAATTTATATGAATTAATTTGAATGAAAATAGTTATGGGGGGGTACACCGAACAAAGACTCACACTTAACTAAAAGTGTGTTTGTCCTCTCCTCAGATTGCATGGTATAGTATCCCCTGCAGTAACGCTAACATAAGACTGGCAGTAAATTCATGTGGGACATAAAATAACTTAATGCACAGCCACACAAAAGCCAGGCGGTGCAGATGGCCTTTTGGCTCTGTGATGAGGGGGTGTCTGCAGTCAATCACTGTCCTCCGCCCCAACCACAGGTGGAAACACTGTGACACTGCCACCGCCGCTGCTGCTGCCTCCGGAGGATGCATATGATAACATCTTCAGTCTGTAAAATTAGTGTATGTGGTTGAAATGTCTGCACAAGATCTCAGGGCTTTGCTCTGTGAGGGTATGTGTGTGTGTGTGTGTGTGTGTGTGTGTGTGTGTGTGTGTGTGTATAATGACAGACATAAGAAAGTACATGTGCAGATTTAGATGCCATGGTTTGTAGATTTTTACCACGGTCAGCAGTGGAAGAAGGGTTTAGATATTTACATACTCAACTGAAAGTATCAATACACCAAGTCTGGATATAGTGACAAGAGGAGGTGGGTCGATGAAATGTCCTCATTTTCTTTGGTCATAAAATATGATCTGATCTGTATCTAAGGCTTTGTTCAGACAGCAGGTCTTAAAGCACAATTTGACTTTTATCAGTTTTGAGTGACCCTTAAGTGACCTGCATGTGAAAAAAAAGGTCCTGAAGTAATACAGGATCACACAGGCACATACTTTGTGTTTAAGGAAGTATATTTTTTCTCACCGCTCCTCCTCCTGGGATGCAGAATTGTCACATTCCTTGCATTTCAATGACATTAAAGTCAGATAAATGAGACCTGGCTGTTCAGACTGAAGTCGCATTGCAAAATATCAGATAAGTATTGGACCACATATGAAAGTAGCCTGGGTTGGATTTGAAAAATTCTGATTTGTGCTGTTGGAACTGTCTTTAATAAATAGGCTCAGTTGGTAGAGAGGGTCACCCACTGACCCTTCAGGGGTGGTTCGAATCCTGGCTCTGACACATGTTGAAGTTTCTGTAGACCCTAAATTGCTCTCAGTAAGGCCTTGAATGGCAGCAGCCCCCCCACTGGTGTGTGAATGGGTGAATGTGAGGCTTTGTAAAGCACTTTGGGAACCATGTCGAAAAATATACCATATACCATGCTTATTACTAACCCTGCTGTACAGAAACTAGTTAGCATGATCCCTGTGATCAGAGAAGGTAAGCTAACATTTTTTGGTTGTCGAAATTGACAACCTTCTTACTTGGTTCGGTTAAGAGTTTGTTTTCTTGTTTTCTTGTTGTTTGTATGTCACAAACACGTTTTTCTCAGAAACTATGAACTTGGTCACCAAATTTTGGGATCAGATAGAGCATCGTCTAAGTACAAAACCTTTTGATTTTCATGAATCTAGGTCAAGGTCACGCAAAAACTAAAAATCTTTAAAATCGCTCTAACTTCGTCAAAATTCGTCGTAGAAACTCGCAGTTTAGTGCAAAATGTAGTTGAGAGATTTCTACATCGAATAGGCTACACCCGTCATGACCGGAAGTCGATTTCGACAACCACTCGCTCTACAAGCGATCTTTATTTGTTTGTTTGTTGGTTTGTGTACAAGATAACTCGAAAATTAATAAAACAAATATTGATGACACTTTCAGGGTAGGTTGGTAATGGGGAGATCAACAAATGATTATATTTTGGTGATGATTCAGAAGAAAAAAAACACCATTATCCAAATTGACTTGCTAGAGAAACATTTTCATGGTCAGTGAATCTAAAGATGAAGACAAAATAATTGTTGGACTGTTAATTTAGGTGGAAATCCCAATATGGGGGGGACTGAGCTGCTTGGCGGAGGTCTGCACTCTCTGAGTGCTTTTTTTTCCTAGTTTTTGTTTTTAGATCCACCCCCAGTTCCCTTTGGACTAAACCAAACTGTGATTTCTTTTTTCAATCTTAACTAGGTGGTATCAGTGCCTATACCATTAAATAATAATACACCAAAAATGTAGATATGTTTGGTAGCTATTTTCTCAGGACAAACTTCAGAATCGTTTGGTATCACCAGTGTTGTGACAATCTACAAACAATGTCACCGTTATGTTTATTCAAAATCTGTTCTTGCAGCCATTTGCTTTTGCAAATTAGTTTGATCTAAATGTAATTCTAAGAGACTGACTTAGCGACTAACAGTCTACTGTGAGCAACCGGCACGCCGACTCACCAGCTGACATTTGCATCACAAAGGCTGAAAATAATGTGCCTTCTGTTGTCTCGACCCTCTGTGCGTGCCCTTGGGCTCACTGCAGACATCCATTCAGGCACCACACAGGTATACAAATAAGAAATGGCAATCAATGGATCCTGAAGGAGAGGTCAGTCCCACTCCGTCCCTCAAAGTAGCTGGGTATTGGCAAAACCAACAAGAAAACAAATCCATCTTACACCCTGCATCAATCGCCTATTTAAGTCCAACACACTCACAGGATATTGGTTAACATTTCATCTTAACAAGTCTGAAGCCAAATCAGTTAAATCGCACCCACTAGTGAAGGCAGAAAACATACTAATACTTTGGATTTCATATTGTATACATAAACATAAGCCAGTAACAGTAACAAAGCAACAAAAAGATGTTAAAAAAGCAAAACAGGTCAGACCGAAACACTTAAACAAAGAAGCTAAATGACTGAACATCTGTGTTGTAAATTGGCAGCGCACACACATCCACTCCAAAAGTGGATGTGAACTTCAGGGGATCTACTGCAGTTCATTTACAATTGTTGTAATTTAACATAATTACCGCAATTTGTCCAAAAATGCATTTAAATGTGATGTAAATTGTTGTCTGTGGTTATATTTTCAGTGAAGCATTGTGCAAACACACATCTGACCTTTTTCATGTGAGATGGAAACAGTATGAGTTCATGTGCATCTGCAATCGTTACAGATCTTAGTCTAGTTTGATTGACTTTATCGGCTCACAGCAGAGGAGTGCAGTCATTTTCGAAAATAGCACCTGAATCAGCCAAAAACACAATCTGTTTACAAGATGTCCTGACACAAACAGTAGGAAATTTAGTGTGAAAAAAAATATACAATAGCTTTCCAGTTATGATCTTGAGATAGAATCATTACAGACAATAGGCACTGTTCCAACACATATAAGATATAACGCTGCTTTTTGTGAAGAAATATTGAATGGATTTCAAGTTACGCATTATGGAAACTAAACTATAGAAAGTGCTGACCTCTAGAGACCTCTGTAATATTTGCCACAGGAATAATAACTAATAATTAGTGCAAGACCAATTTAAGGTCAGTTAGAAAAGTCCATGTGAAATCACTCCCTGACTGACCATCAGACGTGTCCAAAGTCTTATTAATCTAGATACTAGGGTTTAAACAGCCTTCTGTAGAAGTTAATGTATGAACTCCAGCTTTTAACTCCAGTAAAAGTGTAAAAGTACTGGTTATAAACTACTTAAAGGAAAATACCAACTTAAAAATGGGCTTGTTCAAACCCTGTGTGAGATTAACGTCATATGGAATGTTGAAGTCCCCGTAAATCCCTTTTTTTTTGGGGGGGGGTCCTGCCCGGTCCAGCAGTTAGCCATGTAGCCAATTCCAAATCACTCTACGGTGGACCAGTATCCACAATTTAAAATCTGTAATTTCCCCACAGAATCGATGCGGCGTAGCCACCACAGAAGAAGAACACTGCTGATTGCACCTGTGCACCTGGCAACTCCAGCAATGAAGACAGATCAATGTGCCCAACCTGACTATAGTTCCTACATTTAATCTGCTCCAAAAATGTTATTGTTTGCTCTGAAATGCAGATTTCTCCACGGATTAATTACCGAACTCATGAGACGTTATTAGGGAAAGATCTTAGCGGTTATTCATTTTCGGCACTTTTAAATTAGGGATACTGGTCCACCTTAGAATGATTCGGAATTAGCAACATGGCTAACTGCTGGACCCTCAAAAAAAGGGATTTACAGGGACTTTTCAACACTCCGGTAAGAATCATCTAAAAATTAATCTCGCCCAAAGGTTGAAAAAGCCTAATTAAAAAAAAGTTGTTTTTTTCCTTTAAAGTATTAAAGCAAAGAGAGGGGAAAATGCAATTAGGACAAAAGCATTGGCAGCGCCACAGGGACCTATAGTGCACTAGCCCAGCTCTTAAAAACCATTTTTCTAAAGGCCATAATGATGATGACGGTCTATTAAAATGTTAATGTTGAAACATTTGGGATGTACTAGTCTATCTGTTTCAGCTCCATATATACCCATTGAAAATTAATGCATTTGAGTCCAATGCAAATGTATTAAAGATCCATATATGTCTACGACTGAGCATAAACATGTGTTTACGGAGCTGAAGATAAGATAACTCATTGAATGTAAGTATTGGAATTGAACGAAAATTTAGATGCGATGGATTACATACAAACCAAAAGGATGTTGAATGGTATAAGTTTATAAATCTCATCCAACTACAATCAAATTCACTGGTGCCATTTATCTGGATATTTGTTTGTTTCATGTTTGTTTTTAATTTGAACAATGACAAATCAGAATGAAACAGGAGTAACAAGGCTATTTTTTAAAATGTAAGTAGAAAGTACTGACAATTGTGTGAAAATGTGAAGAGTAGAAGTAAAAAGTCAGCCGAAAAATAATTACTCCAGTAAAGTGTAGAGAACCAGCATTTCTATTTTAGGTAATGAACTATTTGTACTTCATAACTTGACACCTCTGCGGACCATTTACAATTCATTATGTGTCAGTCATATTTGGCATTAGATTTTCAGATACTGAGGCTTTGAAAATGGTATCTGAATGCAAAACCCAGTGGTACAGAAAACAAGGTCAACAGACCTAAGTCGCGTGCAGACGGTGCTAGCAAGAAACTCGGTGAACCCAATCAGACTATTACCCTCTATCATTGTACCAAATTTCATGACTTTATGCCTTACAGTTTGGGCTACAGCCTCCCCAAAAGCAAAACGGTTTCCGACCGACGGACCGACCAATCGACCGACCGACATAGCGGCTTATAGAGTCGCGCTGCACGCGACTAAAAAGAAATAACTAGTATTGTAATTTGGTCCCAGTAGTTTTAATTTTGCCTTTTTCTAAATCAGTTCCTTTTTGACACCTGTTCCATGAACAAAACTCAGTAAAAACACAGTAAAAATAAATAAATCAATAAATAAAATAAAGGAAAACTGTAGCCTTGCGAGCCAGATGATGATCTGAAATTCATAGGCTGGGTACAATCCATAGGGACAGTTCAAACCTATGGGTGGGAACAACGGTTGTCTTTCAAACTGCTCTGCACGTAAAAGGTCAGCTCTGAGTGTCTCATATGATCTTGTCCTCCAGGCCCCGATACCATTGGGAGTCCTGGATCACACGTTTGGCACACTTTATGGCAACAGCAACAGTGACAGCGACCCAGCAGCCATTGGCCGAGCGGGTTAGAAGCCCGCTATGTCAGAATAAGATGCTGAGGGACACCTCGTGCCTTAAAAGTTGACGCTTGGTCAGGGGTTCGGTATTTGATGCACTGGGAGTGAGACAGTGTTGTGATTCCAAACATTGCGCTAAGCCCCACCCAACAAACTCACTACACAGAGCGTTGTGATTGGCCCGGTCGATCTTGAACTGGAGCCTGCAGAGGATCTATGGAGGGGTCTACACCCACTTTACAGGCAAAGGTATTTATGCTGGTAGAGGCGGGCTAGAGTTCTAGGCTAGTATTGAAGTCTCGGTTGAATTTTTCTCAATATTTAAATGAATACATCCATTCAGATTGTGTCAGCGTTGACGCATCAGGGATTAAAGGGTTAACTTAACATGCAGTTTTGTGTCTAGGCAAGGCAAATTTATTTGTATAGCATATTTCACGTACGAGACAATTCAAAGTGCTTTACACAAGACATACAAGAAAGTCAAAATTATTCAAATGCATTATGCATTATGTCTAATCAAAGGATGAAGAAAATGTACTTGTGATTAAAACCTGCTGAATGCCATGGAGAAGAGAACAAATAAAATGTTTACAGTTAATTTGTCTGTAATAAAAGAAAAGTGTCAAACCTTGTCCCTCAGTTCCAGTTTGAGTCGTTCCATATGCTTGGTGAGGTGGCTTTTCAGAGCAGCCTGTTGCCTTCTGATGTGAGGCTGTCAACACATCCAACAGAACATCTACAGCATGGCATTGACACAGCAAAACATGTCCTAACATGAACTACCAGGAAAAGCAGCAACTTGAGGCTAATGAATGTGAGTTTTTCATTGGCATTCTGACACTGAAGCATTCCCTTTATTAAACTAGCCAAGTAGCTGTCGGAAGCAACAGCTAGGGGTATATCCCCGAACATCCCTAGTCCTTAACCACACAGCTATGATGTCATGATGTGAGGCATCCCTAGGTTATGACCTTTCATTTACACTTAATTTGAGGCCAATTGGACAAATAGTTCCGGAGATATAGGCAAAAGAGTGTTTAGTGTTTTCAAAGTTTTGAGTGGCCCCTTGTGGGCAATCTAGAAATGGTAAGTCATCCAAAATCGAATCAGTTCTTCCTCTCCATTATATCCATCCATATGCAAAAGATGGAATTTGTAAATCAAATATTTTTCAAGTTATCACATTAACACCTACAGTACCTGGAGCTGGTGGAGCCGGAGCTGGCAGTCAGACCAAAAACATAATATCCATGAAACTCCATTTGAGCTCCACCAGCTCTGGCGGTCGGACTTAAACATAATATGCCTGAACAGAGTGTCAGGGATAATGAAACAATTATATTGAAATGGATATCAACGCACAGGGCTAACAACAGTGGCTTTATGGTCCAGTCAAATACTGACACAAAAATCACTATGTCAATTTTGACTGGGTAAAGTATTGTAGGAGAAGGTACAGACATGTTCAGAGTCAAGGACAACCAACTCCTCCTCTTCCTCCTCCATCAGCAGTGGCTCCTGACCCTCCATGTATTCTGGTATAGTTGACAAGTGAGGTGGAACTGTAACCTGGTCAACATTTTCTTCAACTGAAAAAACAAAAAAACAAAACCCAATAGAATAAACATGTGGTCTGCCTGCCTAAGCCCCCCATTTTAACTTATGGTTTTATTTATTTGATTCACTCTTAAAAGACCAAACATCCTACATAAGTCATGTCTGAGGGATTGAAGACAGTCTAATCATGTTGTCTAATTGTCTAGTCTAAGGTCTAATCTAGATTCCTCACAGGTACCTGAGGACATTTGTATGAATGGAGGCTGATTTTCTCTTTCAGTTACCAAGCTAAAAAAATATTAAGCATCTGAAAAATATTTTGAAAATATTCATTGCACGCACACACACACACACACGCACGCTCTTGAAGGAGTGGTGGTCAATCTGCATGATCAATACACAGACACTCCTTACAGTCTAGGCAATAAAAGGGCATATACCAAAATGTGAATTTCTGTAACTTGTCAACATGCCACAGATGTCTGAAACCATGAGGGAGCGTGCCATTGGCTTGTCGGTAACAGAGGTTGCAGCACGTCTGAATGTGCATCATTCCACTGTCAGTGTCTGACAGTCTTCAGAGACACTGGTAGGAACCGCCCACATGAAGACCAACCACCTTTTACCACACCCGCTCAGGATCGACACCTACTCTAGTTTGATACTTGAAATTAAATTCATATTCCTTTGTGCATTTATGTTTTTGTTCAGTGTAGTTTCGTGCATTTATATTTTTGTTGAGTGTAAAATGTTGAAGTGATGGTGTGAGGTTGAGGCAAACTGACTAGTGAAATGATGACATGGCATTTGATTCCTTTGAGCCTCCTTGACAACCTTTACCTACTAAAAATGACCCTGATTTTTAATGATTTGCAAAGAAACTGGTTGAAAGCGTGATTGTAACTCATGGTTTCAGTTGTATGAAGACAAGACTGTATCTCATTAACACAGAAAAGAATTTCTGTGTTGCAGAAATGTTACTGATAAAAGTGATACCACATGTGGCTGATAGCTCACGAACTCTCACCAGGGGAAGATGACATCCAGTCGTCCTTCAGCTCATGATCCAAATGTTATGACGTGAGATGAGCTCGCCATCAATGATGTGCATCACATTAAGAGAACAATGGCAGATAAAACGCCAGCAAAAATGACTAAAACATTGGAAGTGATCAGTGGTAGAAGCATGCAGATCCATATCTTTAAATAACACTTGTGAAAATACTTCTATGAAAGTTGTGCCATCTTGAAATGCTGAAGTCCCTGTCACTGTTTTACTATTCTATATGATCTTGATAGTTCATTTCAAGTATTTTATATAAAGTTGTTGTAAGTTGCTTGCATTTTGCAGCAAATCCAAAAGACTTTATCCATCTGATCAGATGGAGGACAGATTTCCCAACTCAAGGAGGCCTTGCATCCTTCGGTTTATTACATGGCGGTTCATGGTTTTTACTGGATGGGAAGAGGATGCAAAACTTTAACTAAATTAACCAACTTAAGCTTTTTGACAAATTTAGGCATGTAAAATTATAATCTTCTCTGATTGTGGAGTAAAAGTATACAGCTATAGAAATTTGAAGTAGTCAGTTACCTGTAAGGGAAACCACTTAGTACTATTTCCACTGCTCAAAACCAACAGGAACTAAATTATCCGCATGTAAAATGTTGACATTTAAAACCTGTAGCCAGACTTTGGGCCACTAAATACTGTACAGATCTTTAACAGAGTGCAAATAAAGTAGATTATCATGACTTTGGTCATTTTGTTTGTTTAATCACCTGAATTAATAGTCATAATAAGTCTTTATTTGCACTTTTCAAAAAAAGTGCTAGTGCTTTGCAACAATTAATATACCAATATTGTTGTGCAAGTTACTTTGAAACTGTAATCCATTACAAATAATGTTATACTGCTATTCAAAATGTAAAAGTAAAAGTAATATTTTTATTTGTACTGAGTGTTCATTAATTGGTGTAATTCCTTCCCATACAATTAGTGGTGGGTATATATTTTTTTAATCTAGGTTAATCTCACTGTACTCATGGAATTAATCTATACTCATCTAGATTTAAATGACTCATTTGAAGTCTGCCAAAGGCATTCTGAATATGTGTGCAATTTACATAATGACAAAAAGTAAGTCTTACAGAACAGGTTTCTTAAAGGTGGTTAAACCAGGGGCTTCTGTTCCCAAAATGCATTACTGACTGCTAGCGAAAACTGTTTTACTATGTTTTACTGTTTTGCTTGGTGATGAAATGTTCAATAAGATGTACTTGTGATACATTTTACTAATTAAATAGTAAGTATTATTAACCTACAGGTTTAACATTAGGTCCATTTAATAATTTTATATACTATATGCTGATTCACTGGTTTGTAGTTTTATGATGAGTGATGCCATGTACAACCACATGTTTACGTTTTTATTCCACTGATAAAAAAAAGGATAATAAACATGAACAAAGGGTAATAAACATAAACAAAGGCTAATAAACATAACTCCACAGATGTTGTTAGCTCCTTTGAACCAAATCCAGGGAACACATACAGGTGTCTTTGGTCACATTTTAACTGTAAACCCTTCTTGTTTGTTGTTGTTTGTTGTTCTTGTATCCTTC
>JAPTYR010000003.1:28037105-28050407 GCA_029814505.1 Siphamia roseigaster | reverse complement strand
TGTGAGGTACCCGGAACGCCCTCTAGCGTGTAGGTTAGCGATCGCAGCCAGATGATGACAATCAGGTTAGAAAATTGGGCCCCGATATTGAACAACTAGTGGTTAACTTCGCCTGAAAATCAGTATAATATCAGATTTGAAATGTTATCCATTGCAAAAACCTCTCCAATGAGGAAAAACACTGCAGATGAGAGACTTAAAAGGGAACCAAAAGAGAAAAGTTGTGCCCTGGAAAGCTGCACAATTGGGCGTCAAGATACTTTGAAGTGTTACCTGTACATTTTTTTATAGTTCAAAATAATATGTCAGCAGCAACACTTGTTCTGTACACTTACAGGAACATCTGTCACATCTTGTGTTAGATTGAGTACATGACAAATAAAAGGTGATTTTTGTTTCCCCACTCCCTCACTGAGGAATTGATCAAAGGAAGTGTTGGAATTATCAGTTTCCCTGACACAGCTTGTCTAACATGATTATGTTTCCTTACCGCTGTAGAAAGCGAGCATAGGGCTGCCTGTAGGCAAAACCAGCCCTGCGCACCATCACATTCTCCAACAGGCCGAGGTAAGCCACCTGGTGCTGGCATCGAGCATCGTCAAACAGAACTGGGGACTTCATCTCGTTCGGTTTTATACATCGTACATAATATGGCTCCTAAAACACACATAAAAAGTTAGATAAAATTTCTAACAATTTCACCCCAGTGTAGTTGAGCTTCAGAGCTGACGGAAAGGACATCAAATCTCTACCACCTCCACACATGCTTATTTTTTAATCACTCTATTATATTTTGTTGCTATTTTATCGCATTAAAATATAGATGTTTCAGAGTTCGGTATCACATCATCACATTACTCATAAAATACATAAAGCAAAACCCAAACTAATAAAAGGAAGAACGCAACAAAACAATTCTAATGAATGTAGTGACTTAATATTATGTTACAGCAACATGTCAGTTGATATGGTGCTTATGTGACTGAGACAATATTTTTCTGAACACTTGTGTTTTACCACCTGCACTAACTTACTTAATATTTCCATGTTTTAACACTTTTTCGGTCACTGCTGTGCAAGTAAATAAACACAACTCAGCTTGTAAACTGAGACAGAGCTGAAGCCCAACTGTTAACTTGCCAAACACAACTCAATGACGTCAATCAGACATGTGTTTTTCAAGAAACGCCACGGGGAAACGCTGGGTCTAATAACATCTGCTTATTAACACCACCTTTAAGTGCACATTAGATAAACGTAGTGCTGAACGTTTGCACCTTGACAAGGATCTGAGTAAGATATGATGTCCTGTAAAAGAACAGAGACTCCTGTGCTTCTGCCATCTCTCTCTCTCTCTCTCTCTCTCTCTCAGTCCATGAAAGATGAACAAGGAGGAACAAAGTGAGCACTTTTTGAGGACTGCCTGGCACCGTCGTCCATCAAATAAATGATGCACGACTCTGTGTGCCCCCAATTTCAACTCAGTTCAGGACGGATGTAAGAAAAGACACAATGAGACATTACTGGGGGTTGGGATCAAGTGAGACGAGCAGACTGAAGAGAGGAGAGAGCAGGTGCTTCTGAATGTACTCTTTCAACATGACCTGAAGAAAAAAAATGGCTGCCTGGGGAGTTTCCTTCCATTTTACCTCAGTTACTCCAAGAGGAGACGCTACAGTGGTTCAACAGCAAGCCATCCCAAAATAACAGCAGGAAATGTCAGACTTCAGTCAGTGAGATGAGGCCAAGAGAGGTGAACAGCATGTTTTTTTTTTTGTTTTTTTTTTTATATCCACCAACAAATCCACTAAGAGTCAGACAGCATGAGGACAAGCGACCTACAAAAACTCTTACTCTCTGACATCAAAAAGAGCACATGGCTTTGCATGCATGTTCCTACTGGACGGCTGTGTACATCTTCTCCCTTCATACTTTGTCACGCATCACCCATCATACTGACACATCTCAGAATAGCCACTGACTCACGCAGGCTTTACGGGGACCAGAAACACCATTACTAGTGAAGAGCATCCTCTGAATTTATGACAGCTGAGTAAACCAGGGCAAGATCTAGGCAGGTGCTAAAAACTACATCTGACACAAAAATACAATGGACATAGATAGGCTTCAGTGACTTCGATTTGACTCTGACTTTTAGGAGTTTAGAGGTGTCATCAGAGCTGGTTAAAAGCAGAGTGCAGAGAATATTCTGTAACTTATGAGTGAAGGCAGATGAACACAACCTATATCCAAGCTTCACATGGACAGGTTCCATCTGAAACTACATCATGCAATTAAAGTCACTGGCAGGTTAACAGCATGCCCTGCAAAGCTGAGAACACATTGGCTGGTATCTAACTGAGTTAGTCACACGATGGTAAGAGCAAAATGGGAACACTGGGCCTCAGCTTTTAATGTTACTTTAACAAATAAAAACACTGCTATAACACAGTCATTTTGTGCTTTTATAGCATAAAAGATTATTTTCCATTTTTAAGGTCATACTATATCTAGTAGCATTTTTTTGAGCTCTTAAAACTCCAAACTTCAAATGACGATTAAAAAAAAAAACACTTTACAATAACAGTTCATACACTTAGAAAAAAGTATTTGTTATTTCAACAATTCTTTTACAAGATACATAGTTGTAACAGCAGGCCTGAAACCCACCTACTTGTCCAGCCCTATTGCGTCTATAGTAGAGCTCTCAAAATTAAAGCATTAACACAGATTAATCCATCATAATTAATCTGATTCAATTTTTTGATGTAATTAAATGGAATAGTTGGTTTTAAGTTGTTTTGTTGAAACTGTTGAAGGTGTTGAATAAACATGTTAGTTGCATATTTTGCATATATTTAGATATTTTATCACATTTGTGTTTCTGTATTTTAGTAGAGTTTGTGAATGTTAAAAAACAAAAAAATTCTTTTTTGTTAGTTTAGGGGGTTTTTTTGGTCAATTTTAGCGGATTTTAGATTATTTTGTATATTATGTATATATTGTACATATTTTTATCCACATTTTTTGTGTTTCTTAGTTTACTTTTGTGTATTTTGAGTAGCCCCCCAAGACAAAACAGTCCAACATAAAATATTTTAGTCATGATTAATCAAAATTAATCCAAAGCAAACCTGTGATCAATCTGATTAATCTTTTTTCCCCTCATTCTATCAAACTCGTGAATTCTGTGCATCACCACACCCCTAAGAGAAACGTTAAGAGTGTCTAAACATCCTATAGTTTGGAAATCATCCATAAGGGTCAAAGAAAAGTAATAAGGAAGTGAAATGAGAGTAAGATCCACAGACCTTGCAGGCCAGTTTGTCCACTAAGGCCACTATGGAGTTCTTGAAGAGGGTGGCTGCAGTCAGAGGTCGCTTGGTGACTTCTGTGATACTCAGTTGACCATCTGGCCACATCTCCTTCAAGACTGAGTTGGAGCTATAAGAGAGAGAAGGGGGGTAAAGAAAGGCTAACAGGATTAATAAAAAAAACCTCATCTATACACTTATCCCAGTTACTGAACTGTCAAGATCACCATCAAGCTGAAAAAAAAAGTGAGGGAAGCATTTGGCACCTGTTGTACATGAGGCGCTTGAAATCTTGGAAAAGGAGGTCTTTGTTTTTGTCCAAAAAGCCCTCGACGGAATATCTGTAACATATGAAGAGGGAGAAAGCTGGAGTAATCAAAAGTAATTGGCCAAAAGTAGTTTTTCAGGAATGAGGGAAGAGTACTTGTAAAACTGGGTAACAAGGAAGAATAAAAATGGCACAATTACAAAGAATCAGATGGAGTGGCACACTTTACACTTATGTCAATGCAGGTTTTCATCATTACTCCTTATCAGACTGCTTTTCCTGCTCCAAATGACTCTGAATCCTCAGGCAAAGGATTACAAGCGCAGTCACACTGCTTAGTCGATTTACAAATCAGGAACATGGTCAAATTCCCCTCACAGCTCACGTTTCGGCAAAAAAAAAAAAAAAAATTGAAGCATCTGCAAAATAATCTGTCTGCTTTACTTCAAACTGCTCAGTTGATTTTTGTGAAGCATCAGTGGGAGGTCATGGGCAAACTGTAAGGCACAGTTACATAAGCTGTCCAGCTCCAGGGTAAGAGCCTGCTGTAGTGTAAACACTACCTCAAATAAACCATCACAGCTTTTTTTCCTCATTCACAACATAATATCTTACCAAGTCTGGATGTTTTTCTGCTAAATACCCAAGCTTTTCATAGAATGTTGAAAACGTGAGCTCTTTTCTACACTAATGCATATTATCCTCTCATCTCACCATCAAAAATACACAACAAAACAGTAAAACAAAAAGTGTGTCATATGTTGTCTTGAATAGTGCTGTGACTGCATCCTAGACTCGCATCTGGAGGCAAAAAGTCAGGTCTAGCTGTGACAGATGCGTCCCCGTGGCTCATGGGTGACGAAACCAGCTGACTAGATTCTAGGACGCTCGCTGAAAAGAGTGAAACATAGATTCTGAAATAGCAAAAGCAGAGAAAGCAGCCGGAACACACGATACCAAGGTAAAACACCTATTTACAAGGACAGGGCCGTGGTGGAAGAGGCCAGGCAGGCGGAAGAGAGGACATGCAGAGATGAAGGCAGCGTATCCCCAGAGACAAGAGGAGGATTTAAAGGGAAACTTTATTTAAGTATGAAGGTCAAGGCAGGTGCAGAGAGATGCCTGCACTGTGCAAAATCAAAGCTAGTGCACGGTGAGAGTATCCTGCGATGTTAGTTTTGACAAAATTTAAGTCATGAATGAGTATGAGTTGAATGTTTTAATTACTTGTCTTTGTTCTGAACATTATTACTTTACTGTGTGCTGCTTAGGGAATAGTGTCGAAACAGCACCTTGCACGTCATTTGGAGATTATTTAACCTGGCAGAGGGAGACATGCTTTTGAGAATTGGGTTGTTGCAATTACATTATTACATAATCATTTGATCACAATTTATTTAAGCAATTTTAATAATTTTACGTAAGCATCAAAATCTTTTTCACCCACCTGTATAAAAAGGATTAAAGTGATCCATTCTGGCTTCATATTTCAGTATTATTTTCATATTTTAGTACTATTTTCATGGATTCTTACCTAAATTGAGGTCATTTGTGAGCCTTTCTGAGATTTTTTAGGGGGATTTTTCTTGTCAATGTCAGCATGTGGTGTATATTTTACAGATTGTAAAGTTCAGGTAAATTTGAGGCTCATGACACTATTGGTTATAAATCTACATCCCCCTTAGGTCATATTCACCACAAAATAATTCCACTATATAGATAATACAGTCAAAACAAGTGGTGCCAGATACCACAAACCCCAAACCCTGCAAACATTTTACCTGATTTGCCCTACCTCTTATCATTGTGAAAACACATTTTGGGTGACTGTGACCTAGACCACTGACCTATATTCACCAAAATTTAATGGGATCTATTCTGGACCACCTCACACCTTTCCTGAAAATTTCATGGAACTTGGTCCAGTAGTTTTTGCACAAAGTTGCTGACAATCAAACAGACAGACAAAAAAACAACAAACAAATCAAAAACAATACCCCTGTCCCCTTCCGTGGGGTGAGGTATTGGCCTTTATTCATGGTCCCAGGATTTGATTTCATGCACATTTAATTAATATTAGTTGTTCTTGAGTTACTTAAGGTGGAGTAGATGCCATTTTAATTGCAATACTGTCACACTGTTATTATTAGACTCTGTTTGAAGAGTAACTTTAGTCTAGTAGTATTAGCAGTCTTGCATGAAGAAGACAATTAAATATTGTTAAATATTGAAATATCACTCAATGGACTCAAATTACAGAATATTATATAGCTACAAAGGCTGATACAGTTATTGTTGTGATGTTGATTTGATGGATTGTGTTGCTCTAATATGTTACACAGTAATGATATAATAAATGACTCTTAATCAGCTCCATTTGTGTATAACTGTATTTCAGGCTTATACTGTATTAATGATGTAAAAAAAAGATGCCAAACATAAATGTAAACCAAAGTTTCACAATTGTTAATATAATTAAAACACATTCAAATGGTCACTTGAAGTGGAGGAAGTCTCTCGTCTGTTCTGTTACCTGCAAACCTATTACTGCAATAGAAAGTTCTACAGAATGAGAATGTATATGTTACGGCTGCTTAAAGTGCTGCATTTGCAAACAGAAATACAGCAGGGAATTAAAGCATGGATAGCCAAGAACACCAGGTGAGCAATGCAGTACAAAAGAAGAAGAAAAAGAGGAAATAGGGTGAAGGAGGAAAAGAGGAAAGATAAGAGAGAGAGAGGAGGGTGCGAAGTAGGTCAAAGCTTTTGATAGTGGTGGCTTGGGGCCAGGGGGTGGCGAGGACGAGGGTATATTTAGCCAAAGTAAGGATAGACTCAGATGGGATGGGATGGGACAGGGGTAGATGGGAGACCAGTGCCACCAGGGAGCATAGACAAGGGGTGACAGCTCAGCTGGAGTGACCTCGGGATGGCCCTGAGATGAGTTGAGTCTGGGTGATGAGGACACGCAGTGACAGGGACGGCCATCTGTCATTACGACTGCAGGTCTGTCATACCGCCACATACCAGGCCGTCATGTTAACGCTCAAATAAAGGAGGGACTTGAAGGCAACACTCATGGGGAAGGAGGCTGAACACAGTGCAGTAATTGTCCCTGAGAGCTGCCTTGGGTTGCAGAAATGGATGAAATTGCTCAGTGTTTGACATTATGTTAGTCAGGATTTCCAAAGACGTCAACGATGTCGATAAACCCTACTCCGGTTCTCCTTGATTACTGTTACATCTCACAGACACAAAATTGTCTCATCAGCTGGCTCCATCCCTCCCTGCCCTCCTCCTCTTCTTCTTTTCATGCTCCCTTGACATATTAATGTCCTTCCCTCTCTAGATTGAGGGCAGTACACGTGAGCACAGTCAATCTTCTGAAACTAAAGCCATGACGGGTGACTGCTGGCCAGAGACCTCATCTGGCCACCGCGATGTTTAACATCAGTGAACACATCAAAGAAGTGAGGCAGTGATGGAAAATGTTCTCTCATCTGTGTTCATAAACAAAACAACTGCTGTGAAACAAAGATACATGTTCCCTCATTTTTAACTCCACAATGCACTTGTTTTATCTATGTATGAACCATTAAATTATTCAATGCATATATGTCCTAACTAGTAGTGTTTGACCAATAAAACCTATTTGCACATCACACAACAGATGAAAGTCAAAATCTATCAATAATAGATTAACACATACAGCCTATGAGAATATTACTTGCATTTGCCTATGGTTAACTAAAACTAAAAATATCAGTAAAATGTCTGTGATAAGGAACATATTATCCTTCAGCTTGATATCAAATATTGCTTTTTTGAAGAAAATGTTAATATGAGAAAGCTGCAACATCTATATTATTATAATTTTCATAGTAAAGAAGAAAAATGTAGTTATATTGATAGATCAGAACATCACTTTGTAAATTAAGTTTAGCTAACTTACTCAGAATATTACAGATAATAATTAAGAAGGTATTTACAACATTTGTCTGGTCAGTAGAGCTGTCACCACCACAATACCTTCATGAAAACCCGCTGCTGCCTATACCATACTCTGGCCTCTCTTAATAGGATTATATGGCTTACACTCTGAAACATCCTGTCACTTTTTCAGCCACGGGCAGTGATGGGCCAAAGTGGATAACAATAACAATGTGTGTAAATGTGTGAGTAACTCACGTGACGTCTCCGGCATAGTGGCGAATACGAAAGTGTTTCTGAAAGTCCATGGTTTTATCTGTGGGGCTGAGCTGGAAATGGTCAACATTAAAGAAAATCAGGTATATAATACAACATGGATGACACATTTACAGAGTGGAGACATTTCAGTTCATGGGGGAAGGAATAAGGCCTGCACTTTGAAGGATTTGTTGTCTGAGCAGCATCTGACAATGTCTGAAACTGCACTGAAGGAAAAACATTAGAGAAACTCTTCCCTCTACTGACAGAAACTGAAAACTGCAGCAAGGGGCACTAGACCTGGAGCAACTACAGAATCCAATCCAATCCAATCTAATCCATTGCATGTTTAATTGTAAAGTACTTTTTTAAAAAAACTAAATAAAAGAGTAAAATACTAGAACAGATTAAAAGACAGAACAACTGTACAAAGACAGGGCTGTACAGATAAGAATAAAACCTGAATACAAGAATAAAATACAGGAATTAAAAATATAAAAAAGCTGTACAGTAAAAAAACAACAACAAAAAAATAAGAACAATAACCCAATGCCAAATAAAACAATAGAATAAAAATAATACATTCAATCATTTCACATAGTTTCAAAAACCAAGGAGAAAAGATGAGTTTTAAAGAAAGGATTTAAAAACAGACAGAGGACACCTGTCTGACAGGGAGAGGCAGATGGTTCCATAGTTTATGAGCTGCTGCAGCAAAGACACAGTCACCCCTGAACTAATCAACCTTTGCTTTTTTTTTATTTAAAGATCTTGGAAAGTTTAAAGCTTAAGTCTTTTAGAACAGAAGAAACCACAACATGCTTGTTTCTCACCTTGCGGGATGTGTAGTGTGGATGCTGGGCTAGTTTGGTGTCCATGCTGTCCAGACAAACAGTGTCTGTGACTTTGCCAACACTAAGACAAGCCTCATCCAAAATGGAGATAATTCCTTTATGCGGCTGCTCCACAAGATCCACAATGATCTGGTTGTCGAAGTAGTCAATCTGTGAATCCACCATAATTAGGAAAGATAAATTAATTAAGTGGTTATATGTTTTAGATCAGGGATGTCCAATCCTGATCCTCAAGAGCTACTCTCTTCCATGTTTTAGATGCATCCCTCTTCTAAAACACCTGATTCAAATGATAAGCCTATCATTAAGCTGTACTGAAGTATGATAACAACTGTCAGGTGTGCTGGAATAGGGAAACATCTAAATCAAACAGGATATAGCTTTTGAGGACCAGGATTGGCCACTCCAATTTTAGATCATACAAGACTTGTGGTTGTAGTTTTTTTGTCTCATGACCTAATTTTAACATCACAAACTTCAGGCAACTCCAGACATTCAAAACAGAGACATTTGTTGGCTGAAATTAATTAGTTTTTGATAATGTAATAGTTTGATATACTATGTTGGAAATAAATGTTAATTTTAGATGACATTTAGTGTATATAATGTATATTATTATACATGGAGGATGGAGGCAGAATAGCGAGGTGTAGATTACTGTGCAAAGTGAGAATTTCATTTTCCTTTGTCAGTATATAAAATCAGTCCAGCTTGTATTTACAAGGATGTTAATTAATACGGAACAAACTGTAAATTTTGAAAGCGCTGCAGCATCAGAAACTGACAACAGTGAACATTTGACAGATAAACAGTACCACAGACCTTCAGTTTCAGCTTCACAGTTTGTCATGTCTTTTATGAATTGGGATTGTGTCTCTCAACTCATCATATAGTTATAATAATTAATATGTTTTTGTTTTTGATCAATTACTAGAAGTTTGATTTGACCCCATTTGAATTCCAGGCGACCCCATTTGGGGTTCCGACCCCAAGGTTGAAAAACAGTGGTAGACAGACAGTTAAATAATGAAAATGACAATCATTTACTACCTACATCAGCTGTTTATTATGTTATATTATGTTATGTATATTAAAATTATCTCAACTTTATACATCTTAATATTAATTCAAAAACATCATGTATCCTTTTGAGGCCCAGCATCACAAGTTTGTCCTCTATAGGGGACAAGTTTCACAGCTTAAAAAAAAAAGAAAAAAAAAAACTCTCAACACTTTTCCTTTCCTGGGTTTCATGAGGATATATCAGTTAAAAACAGTTAGGGACCATTTGGTTGCTTTTACTTTTCACACGTTTTGGTGCAGAAGCTTTAATTTTAGTGCATTGTCTGTTGTATTTTAGTAAGCGATCTCTGAGTGTTAATCGTGAGTGTTAATCTGAGTGTTAATCGTGTGATCTCACATGCTGCCAGGTGATGCCTTCTCTCTCATATTCGCCTTGTTCCTGTTGAAGAATCAACTCGATGAAGAGCTGCTGGAGCTTCTCATTACAGTAGTTGATGCAGAACTGCTCAAAACTGCCAGAAAACACAGGAAGACACACTAAAGCAACCACATGACTTTCCTTGAGACAAGACTTTCAAATATAACCAACCTGTTGTTGTCAAAGATCTCAAAGCCGTAGATGTCCAATACACCAATGACTGTGTTTTTCCCGTGAAGTACTGGGTTGTAGTTTTTAACTTCAATAACACTGTTAATGCGTCCTACAATCCAGCCAAAAAGTCTCTCATAAAGAGCCTGCAGGGAGAAGGTGTTTAAACAGAGCTGGACATTAAAACAATCTTGAAGGTGTGACAATTAAATACAAGCTGAGCACATGGCAGCAATAATGTTAAGATACTTTTATCAGTCTGGAGAAACAGTAAATCACTATTGATCAGTTTGTTAGTGTAGTTAAGGCTGCATAATTTGTAAGGACATAACAAGCACCTTGGCAAAAGCGTCGCGTCCAAAACAGGCCTCTTCCTCTGAGTGGCCTTTTTCAATGACCTCACCGCCCCCTGTGGCTACAGTTCGATACAGTAGGCTTTTAGTGACGCTGTCTGGATCTGTGGCCGTCAGCTCTGAAATATGGTTCACTGCTTCTTGTCCGACGATATGAACACTCTCACCGTCACTTTCAAACTGCATATTGCCCTGAAAACAGGTATTTCAGGTTACTGCAAAATCCCTGAATCATCACAGTCCACATTTTATGTAAAAACAAAACAAAAAAAACTATGTTACCATACCAGAAGAAGAATGGAGGCCAAGATGTGGTAGATCGAGCTAATTTCCTCTTTTGAGAATCCAATCACTTCCAGTGCACTCATCACTGCTTTGTGGCTTGAGCGATCATTATTGGAAGTCTAAAGAGAGAAGGACGTAAAATCAGAAAAGGCCCAGAAAATCAATGAATGAGTCAGATTCAAGCTACAGAAAGAATGGAGTCTGTTGTATTAAATGGATGAAAACATTAAATTCACCAAAAGCAACAGGTAGAGTAATCTTTACAGCCTGTGAAATATACATGAACAACAATATACACTCCACACCGGTATAACATACAGATGCAAATAAACACTTTATAAATAGATTGAAAATCCAACCAACTTTAGTGGCCCTGTACATGGCTAGTAGTATATTCATCTAAAATGAAGGAGTCACACTCACAGTTGTCTCTGCACCCTCTCTCGTGTACACATAGGCAGCAGGATCATTCTCCAAATGAAAAGAATTCAGCATTTCTTCAGAGCCTCCACGGAGTAACTGTAAAAACACATAAACACCTCAGTTCACAACCAGTTTGCTCTGCTATTTTTGCTACTATCCTATGCTGACATTAATAAATTTTCATTTTTGATAAAAATGCTTAGTTGGCTCTAATTTAGACAAACTACTTCAATCAGCATAAAGACACTTCAAATTAGGACAGAAATTAAAACAGTGGTTTAGAGTTTACCTGGTAAAATGAATGGAAGTTCCTCTCCCCCTCCTGCTGGTGAACCACCCTGGACTTGAGCAAGAAAACAGAACAATATGTAAAATTTAAAAACAAATCTTCTACTCTCACACTCTTCATATCAGTAATATCTGAGGAAGACAAAAGTGAAAGCATGCAAATCCAGGCCAATGAATATTCAGGTACATGACAAAACAGCATTACTGTAGGCCATACCATACCATACCATACCATACCGCTTTTATTTGTATACCAAATTTTAATAACACAAACTCTCCAAATCGTTGCATAGATTAAATAAATAAATAAATAAATAGAAAACAAATGAAATGTTAAATTCAGAGATAATAGCATCTGATGCAGGACATGGTAATGGATGACTGACAGCAGGCTCAGGCTGAATAAAATGATAGGTCAGACTTTTATCAGAAATACATGAGAATTAAACACTTTTGAGTTTCAAAACTGGGTGGATTTCTTTTACATTTTAGTTTGAGACATGCTTATTAGGAGCATTTTAAAGTGACAAAAGAAAAAAATGCCACATTGCACAGTATACATGTAACTTGAATGTGAGGTGGGAGTGTATTCCAAAGTTTGGGGCCGACGACTGAAACCCCAAATTTTAAATCTTGTCTTCGGGAATGTAAAACTTCAATTGAAAAAAATTGTAATTAATGCAATGTAATGTAATTAATGTAATCCATTAACGTATTTTTTTCCTGTAAATCTCAGAAAACAATTGGGATTTCTTATACATAGGTGCATTACTCATCTCTAATTTCTATCAACTGCAAGTAAAATGTATTTAGTATTTGTGTCCAATAATTTGTGATAATCATTGAATTGCATGTAAACGTTGCTGTATGAATGTTTTGCCTTGATTTCATTTTCCACAAAATAATAGCATAATAGCATAAGAATACATAAGTATTAACATTTGCTGACATGTTTGAAGCAATAACCATTCATTAAATTTCTGATCCACTGAGTCTTTGAGAGGGTCATGGAGCTGGAACTGGAACCTATCCCAGTAGGGCAAACAAACAGCCATTCACTTTCACATTCTGGCCTACAGGCAATTTAGAATAATTAAACTATTAGTGCATGTCTTTGGAAAGTGGGTGGATGCACCTGAAGAGAACCCATACAAACAAAGGGTGAACACCAAAACTCCACACAGAAAGGGTTCACGCCAACTGGTACTGGAATCAAATCCAGGAGCTTTTTGCTAAACACTGACTGTACCACTATTCAAGTTGTCCCATAGAACATCAGAATACTGAAAAACTATGTTTGAGAGTTTGGAGAAGGGCTGAAGTTGTTCAGAAGATTTAAGCAGAAAAAGAAAAAAATATACATAACTTTGTTCTTCTAACACGTTTTTGTCCTGACTGACTACAGACAGGACCGTTCTCGCTATAGGCAAACTAGGCGAATGCTTAGGGCTCCCAAGCCACAAAGGTGCATGTTCAGCCTCATCTGAAGAAAATTAAAATGTCCTGTCTTTATCGGTAGCTATCGCATATGTGTATTACCTCCCTTATATACTAAAAAACAAGTCCGACAGGCGGACAACAGATGCGTCCCTCTATGCCAGTGGTTGTACCTAGGGCGTAATTTATGGTAGGGACGGTAAGGACACGTCCCTACCAATATTCAGCGCCTACTATGTAATCACGACCAATAAAACCGCTGTTTTACATTGTCATGGCA
>JAPTYR010000003.1:27864577-27875120 GCA_029814505.1 Siphamia roseigaster | reverse complement strand
CTGTAACGGGGCCAGGATAGTGGGGAACCCAAATGCAGTACTCAGAGACTGAGGATAATCTGAAATATATTTATTGAAGATTAATGAGAGGAAGAAAACAGACTGGTGCTCTTTTATTTACTGGTGAGGGGATTCTGGAGTGAGACCCATCCGTCTCTTCTAGGAATAAAGACAAGGGATATGTGAGGACACAGGATGTATCACTGGACCAGAGAATGTTAGTGGATAAACTGGAATTTATTACCAGTGGACGGAGCTGGGTCAGAAGCGGGGAAAGGAAGAGCACCAGGTGATTAAAGGGGGCAAACAGAGACTGGGTCGGGGACAATCCGAGGTCGTGAGCCGGATTGGTCCAGGGGTCGAGGCTGAGTTATCAAGAGGGAACGGTCAGACGCTGGGTCAGGGACAGGCCAGGGTCGTGAGCCGGATTGGTCCAGGGGTCCAGTCTGAGTTATCAAGAGGGAACGGTCAGAGGCTGGGTCAGGGACAGGCCAGGGTCGTGACTCGTAAGCAGGGATGGTCCAGGGGTCCGGGCTGAAGTACCAAGAGGGAGTGGTCAGAGGCTGGGTCAGGGATAGGCCAGGGTCGTAAGCCGGGATGGTCCAGGGGTCCGGGCTGAGGTACCAATAGGGGATAGACGAGGGCGAAACCTGGGGCAAACAGAGTTCTGACACTGAGAGAAACAGACAAAAAAGGCAAAGGTAGAGGGGCAGAGGAAGAAAGATGAGATCCAGAAAAATTCACAAAAACCCAACACCAGAGAAAAAGACAGCAAAAACCGCTCGTTAGTCGCATCCAGGGCAGAGAAACTCACAAAAGATGGAGGAGTGAAAAGGGGTTTATATAGGGAGAAGGCCAGGTGTGGGAGATGAGGGGAATCAGGTGCATGTAATGGAGATAACAAGAGGGAGGAGAGATCGCCTGTGGCAGGAAGGAAAGTCAGAGAAGTGTCACACACACCAACTTAACAAAATAAAACCCCGGAAACTCCAACAAAGACAAAAACGGGAAGACATACAGAAACAAGACAACACAAGACAGGACCTAAGATTGACTTTATAACATGCACAAGTATCTTAAAATATATAACCACCACTGTCTACTCGTTCCAAAAACCTTTGGCACACCTAAGGTTGGATGTGGTGAAGAAAATACTTTGATATCTGTTGTTTTGATCTTTAATTGACATTCAGAGCATCTATTTGTTTAATATTATATTTTTCCTGACTGACAGATTGTGTGTGGTCGTGGCTCATAAATTAGACTCACAAATGTTAAAATTATGTTATTCTTAAAATGTTGGTGAAGTTTACAACTTATCTGTTTACTTATCTTATCTGTTTGCTCATCCAAAACTCTTCAAGGATGTGTCTGATCCTTTCGGCCCCACCCCCTTGGTCCTTATATGGTCACTTCCAGCGTCAATGAGCCAACATGGCAATCTTTATAAATACACAAAATTGGCTTCAAAACCATGGCCCGAAAACTAATCAACCATTCACTTTTTAAAAGATGTGATTTAGTGTTATACCAATTATTTTCAGTATTTTATGTCGATAGTTGTGTCATATAAGCTGTTTGAGGTAACTCTTTACTTTTGATATTGGGATTCATGAATAAAATAACATTTAAATTAATTGAATTAAATATTATTGGGGTATTTCTTCAAAAGGTTTTCATTTAGTGCATGAAGCAATATTAACACAAGATTAACATGTGCCATTACAATTATTATTGTTAGCATTATTTTGTTTTTTTGTTTGTTGTTGTACTGGATCATGATTTCTTTTCTGTTCGTTTAGTTGTTTTTCCCATCGTGTGGCCTGGTCTATATCAGATCTTTGCATACATGCAAAAGCCAATAGTGATATGTTTATTTATTTATTTTTTGTTATGTCTTATCATCAATCATCTTCAACAGTTCATGAAGTTCAAGAGTATCTCCTTCTCCCATAATAATAATGATGATTAATAATGTATACAAATCTTAAAATCTTATCATTCAATTTGTCATATAGATAAATAAAACACAAGAGAGGAAACGAGGAGTTAAACAGTGGGGATTCATTCATTTTTATGTTGTCATGTTGTTGGGTTCTTCTCTTTCCTTACTATGATAGATGTTGAATTTCCCTCTGGAGATTAACAAAGTTGATCCTTTCCGACAGTATATCTGTATGATTCAGTGCTCTATGAATCTTTCGAACTGTGTACTGGTTTTTACTGGTTACCTGTGCATTCTTTCCACGGTTCCAAACCAAGTACCTACTCTTATCAGTGTCAAATACTTCCCAGTGTAATAAGTTTAACTCCAGCAAAGCTACACCAGAGACATACCTTATATAGTGAACTAAAGCTACTTAGAAAGTGTATTTCAAACTATTATGAAAAAGTAAGAAAGAAAAAATGACACACTCACGCACACACAGGGCCGTCAACAGACTTGCTGAGGCCCGGGGCAAGAAAGAACCAAATGCCACCCCCCCTTCCCGCACCAAATATTCCCCCACGGCATTTACACATTCGTTTAAATCAAACAACCACACAACAGAAATGTGAAAATTACTCTTGGTGACAAAAAATTAAGGATATCAGGTCATTACAACAACTTCCCAACCAATTTCAATTAAACTGAACACAAAATTTTACTAATGAAAAACAATTAACGATTCCTAAAACTGCAATTATCTGCTTGGTAATATAATTCCTTCTGATTCTAATTCTCATATTAGTTTAGCAGTATGTTTTTCAGCCTTCTCTATTCATTAAAGCCATCACAAATAACAATTCACAACCAGGAACTACTACACTTCACAAAATCAAAGTGTTAAAACCATGTGCTTTGCTTTCTTGATTGAAAAGTCATTAATAATGTTACTGAAATGGAGTCTTTGACCAAGCTCAGGCTCAATGGACAACATGGCGAAACGGTTAAACCTGCTCTGTGGTAAGTGTGGAGTGCAGATAGTTTTTAATTATTTTCATTTCACTGAAGGCATGCTCTCCTCCAGCTACAGTCACTGACAAGGACAAGAAAATGCTCAGCAGTATGAACAGGCAGGGGCGGGGCTGAGGACAGGCAAGGCAGGCAGTTGCTCGAAGCCCTGTCCACTAGGGGCCCCCCTTGGGCTGCCAAAATGTTCTGCAACAACAAATATTAACCATTTGCAATGACATGACACTGCAGTAGCAAAACCCCCTTGTGGAGCCCCGCCCCCTCTGCCTTCAGCCTGCACCTGTACAGAGCAAAAAAGTGTATTTTTTATTTCTTTTTTTCTAAAATATAATTTTACTATTAAAAAGCACAAAAAAGTTGAAGTATGATGTGTCATGTCCGTCATGTCTACTTATTTACTCACATTTGCATTTTTTATATTTCAAGTTCTAATAATTTACAGTCCACTTTTGGAATAAAGAAAAGTTAATTTATATATTTGTATTAGTGTCAGATTATTTGGTGACTATTGCTGGTCCTGGTCTTTCAAAGACATCTTTTGGACAAATTAACTCATTTTTTAAAAAAATCTTAAATGTTCCTGAAATTCTGCAAAAAACTGTTTTTTGCAGCATGCACAGGTGGGGTGGGGGGCCCCCAGGGATTTCTTGGTTGGAGCCCCAAGAGACCTTAGTAACACCCCTGTGTTCACTTTCTCCACTCCCTCCCCTCCTCCATTTGCACAGTGCGGCAGCACATTATATGCAATGTTTCCACGAGGACCAGCTCACCTCGGGTCAGGTCGACTTGGCTAGAGTCACCAGAGCTCGGCAGGGCCACTGACACCAGAGTCGAGCTCTAGTGGAACGGTTTGGGTGGAAACGGCATAAACTTTAGCGGCTGACTTACCTGGACTCCACCAGTCACATCAGCCCTGCTGCTGCTTTTTCATATTTCCCTTCACCTCGGTCATTTTCCTCTCTTCTTCTTCTCTCTCCTTTTCTGTTCACGAGACCTGAGACCATTAACCACTTGTTTGTGTCACTAAAGATTAGAATTTCCCACTGTTGGCCTGGTACAGTGAACCAGACAGGGGTCAAACCATTTTCTTCAAAGACAGGGGTAGATGCACAAAAAGGGAAACATTTATATTTACAAAAAAAAAAAAAACAACCAATTTTAATTGTCATTTATATTTTGAGTTAAAATTAAGTTTAATATAGTAGTCAACAATTTAAAAAATAATAATGGGCGAATATTAGGTAAAGTAAATTTAGGGTAATTTATGGCCCCCTATGGTCATGTTGCCCGGGGCAACGTACCCGGATGTCCCCCAGTCGACAGGCCTGAATGATTAGTAGTAGTAGTGGTAATAATAATAATAATAATAATAATAATAGTAGTAGTAGTAATAGTAGTGGTAGAATAGTAGTAGTGGGAATAATAATAGTAGGAGGTGTGAAAGGAATTGGAACAGTTTGTAAATATAAAAATATTCAGAATGTAATTTTACTTTTTAACACTGAAATGAGGAAAAAGTTGAAAGTTGTTATTCTTCAAGTACCGTAATAATGTTATTAGTTTACTGGTTTGACCTGCTTGAGTTCAAATTAGGCTGAAATTTGACCCTGAACTAAAATGAGTTTGACACCGCTGGTTTAGTGCATCAACAGATAACAGGAAAACACAGTTACTGAAAACACAGCGAAGGCTTTAATAACTGCCCAAAATGAGCAAATGAGGTACAAGGAGACAAAAAAAAAAAAACAGTTGCGAGCTTCACTTTTGGTTTTAGCAGTATGTGGATCTATAACACTTCGTATGAACATTCAGAGAAATCAAAAATAAACAGACGCCATCTTAGATATCTAAAATGTTTACATTAAACACATTCCTAATAATAACAACAACAATGTAGACTGTGAGCAAATAGTGGCACATTTTTACTTGTCACTCTGAGATCCTAAACCTTCAACTCTGTGACTACAATAAACAGACACTGTTCATAAACACTGGATGAATTAACAAAAATAATGCATCTGACAGAAACACCTTCTCCTTCTTAGCCACAGATTGTTAAATAATGAAAAAAAAAAAAAAGAAATACCATTGCTCGAACCCATCCAACACAAAACAAAAGTAAATGTAAATACAATATCAATTATAATAGAATCAAGTCTACATTCAGAGTCTGTGAAAAAAAATTCAGCTATAAAAGAGCACATTACATATAAATCACTGGAGATCAGATAAAAAGGACATCTTCATTTTTCACACATTTTCCTTTTAATGTGGCTAATAACTGGCAGTGGTTTTACTCTTTCTTTATAGAAAATGTATAAAACATAAGTAGCACTTCCTTCTTTAGAAATCAGCTTATAAAAAATGTGATCATTTTCAAGTAATTTGGAGAAGTTTAAAGCCTTTATATTACTGGGTGTCTGATGTTATTGATATACAGTCACAGAAAGGATACCGGCCCTCGAGGACAAGGATTGGTAACCCCTGATTTCAGAGCTGATATCTATCCATTTTCCATATTTTCTTCATAATAAACAAAATCACTTCAGTTCTTACATCAATATCTATGGCATTGCATTGACAAAAACAGCACTTTATGGCATTTCATGTTTTCTTTTGTCTGTTTTAGTCACCATACACACAGGAGTTAGTACTGGATAACCATTGTTTTAATGTTTTCCACGACTGTAAGTACTGATACATATGGAACATGTATTAAATATGAACAATATTTATCAATCTCAACCAGTCTTAGTTTAATGTGGTTAATTTGGGCGGTATACTGCTTTTCATTTCTCGTAGTTATAATTTTACAACACTCAACTGCGCAAAACTCCTTGACCTAAAGCTAAAGCTGGTTTTGCAGACCACTGTATATTACTGTTGAGTTTAATGTTCGTTGTTCACTTGTTTCTTTTTCTTAGCATATGTTTTTGCAGAACTAATTGATAAAGATTAAGTTTAAATGTTTTATACTTTATGTAATCCTGACAGAACATAAAACTGCCCAGCACGAGTTGAATACATATTTTAAGTCTGTAATTTGGTTTAAACTAAATGGGACGACTACAAAATTACTGCACAGTTTGGACACATTGCATTTCATCAGTACCACAGACGGTAACAGCTACAGTAGCATTCAAAAGGCCATTAATACAAATAAAGTCAGATATTAAACATGAGATGAATCCGTTGTCTTTGTGCTATCTGCGTTTTTAAACACTCCATGCTCAAAAAAAAAATGAGCAGCGTGGCAGGCCATTCGTTTGTTGAGGAGCTGGGAGGACAACTTGCTGTCCTGGATGGAAAAGTCTCTAAAGGACACTTCTGCATCTGGCAGATCATCAGGCAGTCCTGGGTCCCTCACAGGGGGCCTCCACAGCTTGGGATGGAAGCAGCAGTAGTAGAGGGTTTTGAAGAGCAGGCCGAGGAGGTAGGCGAGAGGTAGAGTAATGATCAGAGCCAGGGCGTAGGGCTCTGTCAGGACAGGGTCTCTGTAGCACCACCAGGTAACCAGTAGAATCCCACTGTCCGTGGTGACGAATGAGTGGTAGATCATGCTCCTGCCTCGAGTTCGACCCTCCCCTACGTTAAACCAGCTGAAGTACCAGATGAGCCCGACAGTGGCCCGGTAAAGCCACTCCCCACCGGTGCTGTCCATGAAGGCAGTTTTCTGTCTCCAAACCCAAAATACAAACACCAACCATAGCAATAGAAAATGGCCAGCGATAACCCCAGGTAGCACGGAGGCGAAGAGCGCCAGGGCTGCAACACGTGGCGCTATCAGTAGCAGGTTCCACAGGAAGTACACCAAAGACGAACCCCAGCCCTGCTTGGCTTTGTCTGGGAGGAAGGAGCGCAAAGAGCGGTGGTAATCCACCACCATCCAAGCAATGGAAGTGGTTGAGGCAGCAATACTCACAACTGCAAACAGAGAGGTTAAACCATCAGTGTAGAACTCAAGAGGAAGTACTAAACAATGAACATTCGTGGTTTTGACTCAGAACGCTGGCTTTTATAACCACAGATTTATCTCTAAATACCACGCGACCACTCATCAAATGTTGAAGTTTGATTGAAATTGTTCGTTCCCGTCATGAGGAAGTAAAACAGAAAAAAAAAGACAATGAACTCACACTGAACGGTTCTGGCCTTGTTGGTGCGCAGCATGACATAGGTCATGAGAGTCAGCTGAGGAGCGCTCTCACAGAAGGTCTCGATAAGTCGGAGCATGCTCAGGTCATGTGTCAAGTAAACAGCATACTCTGACCCTTCCTCCTTCCGCCACCACACCTTGAAGCCTTGCCATATGGCAGAGATGTGCCTACATGGATGAAAACATGAGTGTGAAGTGTTTAAAGCACACATTTTTATGGAAAAGACACTGAAATTAATGTGAAGATATACTGGAACTCGACCTTTTCAGCACTCTGGAATTAAAGTGTCTGACTACAGCCCTTTTCAGTAGAAAATTAACAGGTTTAGTTATTTTAATTCAAAATGGCTGCAATCCAGGTGCATTCATTATAGGGCTTGGTTTGTGTTTTCTCAAACACTGGCCCTCTGGATAACGTAAATCACACAGAACTACCCTACCATTATAGATCTGAGCTGTTGTCGTCATTTTATGGACATTTAATTTAGGACTACAACAAAAGAATTTTACTAACAAACTTCATGTTTTAGATGCCATTTATAGGGAGCTATCTTCTAGTTTTTTGTGTCTATTGTGACAAAACACAATTAAACAAGAAACAAAAAAAAAACATGGCTCACACAAATAACCCTCCCTATTACATGTCACAATCCCATATTTTTTCATTTGAAAAGCCCAAATGTATGCTGCCTAAAAAGGTCTGTTGTTTCCCACAGTTTTCATAGCCAGAAGGTAAGACCATTATATTAGGTTCCTTATTATACAAATATTTCCTCTGAGTCCTTTTGACTCTGGATTTACCTGCTGTTGCTACGCCTGATATTTACATTAGTCACAGCACCTGTCAAATGTTATTGCTCGCTTGCCTGGTCAACACAGAGAAATGGCCCTGCAGGGAAGGCGTCATGCAGTTGATGCCAGAGATGCTTGCAGAAATCAATTTTGTCAGTCACGTGTTTGTTTGCATCATAGGACTGACTTCATGCAATATGACACCGCAACATTTCAAATATGAAGAAACTGGTAGGTTTGCTGTTACACTCTCACGAAAATGGGTATAAACAGACATGTACTTCATTAACCCATAAGGAACCAGTGTGACATTTGTGGAAGTTTAAAATTATTTTTTTCCTCTATATTTAACCATCCTTAAGTAGTTTATCACCATTTATTGCAATATTATCTTCTGCATCTTCTAGCTACTTCTTTCTGCAAAAATCAGGCATTTTTCAACATTTCATTTATTGATCATATCTTTATAAAAGCCCAGAGTAAATTTGAGGGTTATTATATCAATAATAGAAAAAAAAAAGTGTAGAAAAAAGTGGCCTTTTCAACAAAAGCTCTCATTTACTGAACATAAACCCAGTTTCTCCATCCACTCTCATTGATCCAACTCCATGGGTTTAACTGGTGAGTGTTTCCACATCCTCTGAACATCCAAATGGGTCAAATCTGATAACCATGATTGATAGAATAAGTGTATCAACAGGGGTTAAACAGTTACATCAGTACATGATTTTGGTAGATGATGGATGTTTGGGTCTTTATGGGTTAATCCAGGGTAGATTTAGACATTCACCATCTTATACCACACTTGCAAAATACATATAATGTTATTACTAATGCCAGAGTAATTACAGTAAGGGGCAGATCAAGCAAAAGTGAACATCAAGAGTCAAAAATAAAATCTCACACAGTTACATTAAATGTATGGGCTCATTTTAAAGCTGATGATCGACACTATTCAGAACTGTTTTCCATTTTGTAATGACATTTGTCAAAAAAAAAGTTACAACTGATTATGTAAAATATAATTTTGATGCTGAGGCCATAACTCTGAAACAGAAATTTGACATTTTCTCATTAAAAATAACATTAAAAAAATAATAATCAATAAATATAGTAGCTTTGCTGATTATAATAGTGATAACAGACCATATTTGGAGTATCAGGTATTTGATCATGATCATTTTTTGTGTGCCATGGATATTTTTAGGTTCCAAATATTGAGATTGGAGTTGCTGAGCCCATGTTACCAAAATGTTATGAATTTTTAATTTTCAATTAACTTCTTCTTCCTTGTCTGTGTACCACACTATAGTCATCTTTCATGCCAATAAAAATTAAACTTTTCATAATTTTGCCTCAAAAGGTAAGTATGATGTAGTTTAATGTTTTACTTAACATATCATATCCTGCTTTGTTTCCATTTCTTTTAGGAACAGCATGTTTTTAAACATTTGCATAAAGCTTCTAAAATGTATGTCCATTTCATCAGACCGTGTTACCAAGGACTAATTTGACATTTTTCACCTAAAAAATATCATTTTCATAAATCAGGACATCTACCATGTTAAAGTACTTACTAATAATACCTGCTCATACATGTAAAATATATAGTTGTAAGTTAGTAGGTTTAGCAACAATGAACATTTGTACACAAAACATGAGACAGTGTTACTGCTTGATCTGACCCGTAAATAATGCAAACATACACATCTGAATATAAAGTAATAAACGTACAGATCATGTGCATAAACTAGATAAATGAAGCTTTAGCTCCTGTACCTGCAGAGGAAGCCCAGTTGGAACACATGCAGCAGGCAGGACAGCTTCACCTTGTCCCCGAAGAGCACGGTTCCTGCCCCGGTCTCGGCGCTGAACCCCGGTAGCTCCCTGTCGTACTTGAACCAGAACCAACTGAACATCTGAACCACGACGGAAGACAGGACCATGAGGCCGACCAGCACCCCGAACCAGATGAAGTCTCCGCGACAGTAAAACTCTGTGGCCACCCATATGTCCGAGCCCCAGTCCACCAAGAAAGTACACACTCCGATCACAGAGAACGCAAAGTCGACCCAGGAGTACTTTGAAAAACTCCCGCGGTCCATGACGGTTTCAGTCCGTAAACTTAGACGTAAGCCGGTACCTGTTGATGGTAAGCTAACATCGGCTAACCTCGAGTACCGTTATTTCCCTCCCACCGCGAAATTCATACTCTTCAACCCATTTGAATCTACATTAACTTCCACATTCGGACACAACAATAAGCTCTAATGTTCTCATGTCAAAAAGTCGCCGGCATGATTTCTTAAAAGAAGTTGGACTCGGAGTTCAAAGTACAGTTTTGAGGAGAGCTGTTCGGGTGTGTTTGTAATAAGCCTTGTGGTATGATGCCAAGCCCCGCCCACCGCTACTCCGACGTGTAGTGACCTGTCGTCAAATCGGGATGAGAGGCTGTCACGTTCAAACGCACTTCAATCAGTAGCAACGACTGACAGAGCAGACGTGACATTTTGGTTACCATGGGAACGGACCATTAACCCTTTACAATCCAGAATTTTTTTGTGTTGATTGATTGATTGATTGATTGATTGATTGATTGATTGATTGATTGATTGATTGATTGATTGATTGATTGATTG
>JAPTYR010000003.1:27640492-27651106 GCA_029814505.1 Siphamia roseigaster | reverse complement strand
GCGACCAATCGACCAATGGAATTTTAGTCGGCTAAAGATTTTTTGGTCGACCAACGATTATTCGATTATTTGGCGTCCGCCCTACTTTGAAGAGACAATATTTATAGAAAATGTAAACATCTGAACATTGGTGATGTAGAATTGTTTGCAATAATAATCATGAGCGTCATGTACTGGGGCTGGGTGTGAAACTATCCTCTATCACTTAATTTTTCCCTGTTGATTGGTATTAACATTATAGACATAACATAAAGAATACCTTTACGATAAGTATTCTGAAATAAAAATGTTTAACTTCAGTTCATTGAGTGGTCGACGTAGTAAGACCTCAAGTGATGGAAAAGATCTGAGGTCTTTTTTTTCAGTGGCTGATAGACCATGGTTTTGGCTTGCTAATCATTTTTCTTTTAAATGTTTAAATTCAGTGTATGCTTTTAAGACTGGGTGGATTATTTATGTCACAATCTATATTGCAGGATTGGTCCAGTTAAGTCTAGATTTTTCTAAGAAATATGGATTCAGAGCCAACTTGCTGATCTGCACTTTAACCTTATCAGTTTTACTTATAAATAGTTAAGATTGGCACTATGAAGCACTTATGTACTTTTCCAAACTTCCGAGGTGCATATTTTACAGGACACATTGCACACATGTATTATTCAGACCAGGTGTGGCTTCATAACTTTGAGGTGGAATAACGAGACTATCAGGTACTGGTGAGTTATAGTCCACAGAGACAAACAGTGATTAGTAGTGTGTTGCAACATTCCAACATGTGGTTTTGGAATTTAATTTACTGTCCAGAAACATTTTAACCCCAGTTTATATCTGCTATTGACACACAATATTGAAGGTGGAGAGAAATGCCTCACAGTTTGTTAGGGCTAAGAAACATTGCCAAAGAAACAAAAACATAATAATAATAATAATAATACTTTTTGTGTTAGTTTTACCAGGGCATACACCCAGGCAATGCAAATGATTTATATTGTCTCTGCTAACTATCAAGAGTACTGTGTGGATTTTTACTTGCGTTATTGAACATTAGCGCGAGTAGGCAAAAGTGGCAAACGTAAACATACTTTTTTCCCCATTGTAGATGATAAGCCATGTTTAAGGTTACTGAATGATAATGAATGTGTGCCTGCTAAGCCTGATTTTCACCCTCTCGATCATTATACTCTTATAATGAGCCACACTTTAAATTTCCCATCTGCATTATGGAAATAATTAATAACCAGCTGTGTGAGCCACAATGTCTGTGACTGAGGGGTTATGTTTGCCACTTATACACTGGGTTTTAGCCAGGATGACATGCAGTTGTCTGGCAGAAAAAAATCCGAACAGCCAGAAAGTCTTGAGAGATGAGCCAGTTTAAAGTAAAAAAAAAAAAGATGTTTACATAAAGATGTCTTCCCCCTGCTGTTACAGTAATGTGAGTTGTTTGGTTGTGGTGCACACATCGAGTAAGGTTGTATGAGTCAGACTAAACAAGACACTGAACTTTCCATTAGTATTGTTTCATGTTGTGAGTTTGTAGAGACCATACAATGTTTACAATGTGTTTCATATGAGAAAGTTAATATTTAAATTACACAAGTACAGTGATGTAATGGATGCAATCATTAAGCAGCAAAAAATTTGAGTGATCTAGAGGTAATGCTGATCTCTCATCTTATCAGTTGAATTATAAGCTTAATATTTTCCTTTTATAAGGTTAAATCCTTCAATCTCTTGCGTCAAGACACATGTGAAAGGAGACTGGGAAGTAATAAGAACTTAGATTGAAACTGCCAGAAAGATAGTCATTTTATACTACATTAAGTCTAAATTGTTGGCAATGGCCTACACCTTGAACAGCGTTTAAAATGATAGTCTGAGAGCTTGAACTGGAACTACAACACAATTCATTGCAGCCCTACAAGATAAGCATTACAAAACTGGCATAGTGCTGCACAGTGTGTGAGAATAAATTATATTCATCTGGGCTCAGTCTACTTTTAGCATAAATCTCCTAAGTGGCCATAGTACATTTACTGCTGGTGCCGATCCACTCATCTGCCCTGCACACTTAACCCACTCAGTCTTTCTGCACATCTGCCTTGTCTCTGGAAGATCTGGTTGATATGTGTGTACTGAATCTTCACTCACAGGACATTTCCAGCATTCCTAACCAGAAGTCACAGATCTCAGAGGATGTAAACCACAGCCAGAAGAGGAATCCAACTCCACCTCCTTAACATGTGACCTTTTAATAAGTGTGTGAAATACACTTGTGGGTTGGCCACTTGTATAAAAATAGACAGAGTTTTAAGCCTGTTTGGGGTAAAATATGTATCCTGATCTACTGGCTTTTTGTTTAAAGATGAAATGTATAATATTTAAAAATAAAGAAACAAAACGTAGTTAAAAAGAAACAAAAACAAAACATTGCTCAGTACTTACAAAGCATGTGGTGGTGAATTCATCTACACACGCTGTCGTTACGGTTTTCCTCTTGTTGTATTGTATTCATATTGTTCCTGGTTTTGGCTTTTTGTATTGAGTGGGAACTTCAGGCCAATAGGAACACAGCACAGGGGTGAAGACAGGATTACATAAACATGTAGTGACTCGAGTAAGCAAATAGTTTTCAAACATAAATTACAATATTGTCTTAAGTTTTTAATGCATTCAACCAGTCATAAAAAATCATGGCAATGCATCTCACCCAATTAGCAAGGTAGTGTTTGCTACTGTTGGTTATATAACTTACAATAAATAATAAAATAACACTTAATATGTCTAATTTCATGGCTTTCTCTCCAATGCTGCTCTCTCTTTTCATTGTTCCTCTACCTCGCTCGATCACCACTGCTCTTTTCCTTATTTGTTGTGGCTCTCTCAACGTATTACTAAGGATGCAGTTGAGGCTTATTATTGATAAATTTGTTCATTTATTTCTTAACTAATCATTTGGATTATAAAATATCAGGAAGAGTTTCCCAAAGATCACTCTGGGATGCCAACCCAATAATGTAGGAAATAAACTCTAAAATATTCACATTTTTGAATTGTATAATCAGATCTCATCAAAATAATCCAATAATAGTTGTCAACTTCATATCACATCTCCCATGGTGTCCTGAAAGTGGGGAAAGATCCTGTAGTCCATCGTATGACAGTTATTTGTGCAGAAATTGCGTTGAATGAGTATTGGCAGTCACAAGGATTGTAACCTGGCTCATATTCATTAGCAAAAAGAGCTGGGGCTTTCTGGTTGAATCGCTGTTGTCTGGTTACCAGTCACGTGAAGCTGTCGTCAGGTTTGGGAGGAGGGGGTGGCGGAGGTTCCAGTCAACCTGTGTGCAGTCTGTCATGTCGCAGTCCCTCCCTGCCGTCTGACAGTGGGCTCTCAGACTCTGTGCCGGAGCCTGATTATAGTCTGTGAACGGCACGCGGGGCCATTGTTAGACCGTTCATTCAGTTTTCTGCAGCGTTAGCATTGGACACATTCCCAGATTCCCTTTATTCCAACTCCTTTTTATTGCTCTGTAATGTTCCAGTCCATGCTTACAGGGGAACAAATGATAATAGGGCTGAATTATCTGACCGCACCAACTGTGGGATAATTTGTGTCTATTCTTTTTGGGTAGTGGATTCCTTGGCCTGTGGCATACCAGACAATATGCGCCCATTTGTTTACTGCAGGGCCTCCACCAGGAATTGTCTACTTAGTCTACAGATATTCCAACATTAATTTGTTTCCTGCAAAGCTGTTTGTGCCAGCAGTGTTTTATCCACTGGAGCCTATTCATTTCGTATTTAAATTAATTTTTTAAGAAACCTGTAGCTTTTCTAAAGACCATCTGTCTAATTCCAAAAAAAAACTACATCTCATTTAATCTTCATGTAATGTGAGATGGATGAAAACTTGCAGGTTTGTGGTCTTCTGTCAGAAAAAGGAAGATAAAATGAATGACTTCCTGCAGCAGGCAGAAAAGATGTGAGGCTGCTCATACTGCTTTGATTAAAAAAAAAAAGAGGAGAAAAAAAAGGCCCATGAAGGAAGGACGGAGACATCATGGTATGAATACAAAACCACAACAGCCGGCCTTGTTTAGCTCTGACTGACGTTTTCCTTGCCGCACACTCCAGAGCCGTTTCCCACTGCTGTTGGTTCATCAGTAATTACGAACAAACGCTAAGACAGAGATGGAGGAGGAACACAGATCCTCTCTTGGAGTGATCACTCTGGACTCCACTACATGGGAAAATCCTGCTCTCAAAATGTTACCTAACCACAGAGGCATTGTCAGCAAATTTCTTATATTTTCCTTATGCAGAATGGCTCCTTCCAAGATGAATATTGTAGTTTTTATCATTAATGCTTGTGTGTTGATGTGGAGACAATTTTAGCTTTAGCTTTGCTGAGTCTGCACATCTCTATATTGCTCTATTTTGCTGGAGGGCAAAAATTTTGTCTTCACTAAATACTCAATTAATTTCTGTCAATTTAACATCTGTTTTACACCACAGATATTTCAGTTCCCCCTCACAAGACGTAAAAAACAAAGATATTCAGTATGTTTTGGACACTTGTGATCAATGTACACTTCTTACTGCAGGATTTCACTTGCTAAAAATATCCATGTTCTTGCCATAGCTCAACTTAATGGATGCTTATATAGAGTATATCATTCCTGTGGAGAAAACCTAGTCCAACACTGCTGCAGGATGAAAATGTAAACTGTTTGTATATAACAAACATCTGGATAAATTATTGTTGCTACTGTTTTGGAGGTGAACAAATAGAATTTCTTCATGTCAGAGGTGAGGCTGATTAGCCAAGATTGGTTAAAGATGTACTCTTAAGACTGGTTTCAGGTTCTAGAAGTGACAGAAGAAGTATTTGGTTAATGTTACGTAACTATAACCTCAGTCAGCAAGTTGCCTTCATGTAATGGAGGTTTGTGTTGGCAGGGTTAGGGGAGGTATTAATATGATTTTATGTCTAAGCTTTCTTTCCCAGACAGAATTCTCTACACATATAACCCAGGCCTGTTTCCTCATTAGTTACTGCATCTGACTGAACAACAATCATCCACAATTTTGGCTGCACAGTTTGGGTTGTTGATCAAGAGTACATGATGTCATGTTAAAACTATAGCCAAATGAGAAGGTGTGTCCGTCCCTTGGTTGCTCACCACTATAAAACAGAGTACCACTGTAATGCCTTGACAGAATATATCCAGATTTTTTGTACCCAGTTATGAACTGAAAATATCTTGAATTTGGTAGTTAAATATAAATGAGTCATTAACACTGATGGAAAAGGATTAATCTAGGAAGAAAGAGAGAAACTTAGGTTTTCTCTGGGTTACTCTGGTATACTGGTGTGACAAGTTACTGAAGAATTAACTGCAGGCAGTACTGAGGTATGCTTGTGATTAACTATGTGGTAAAAAGAGGCAACATATTGCACCACAAAATGTAACAGGACTTGTAAATAGTGCTTACAGATTTCCATAAAAAAAAAAATATTGCAAGCAACTGTGCAGCCAGTCCTCATGCCTTGTTTTTCTGATCTCATCAACTGTGATCTGTGTGTAATATTTGCCTCTGGGAAGTAGAGGATTGAAGAATAAAGTGGCATAAAATACGAATACTTAAATTATACAGGACTATGCCAATTTTTAATCAGTAAAAGCTTCCTAAATTCTGCTACTGGACTTTTAATTCCTATCTGTGTTGATGTGTTTTGCCTACGTGATCCCATGCTGACTTGTGCTGTCTGTTTTGTTTTTTGTTTTTTTTTTTTCTTTTAGCTTGTAGAGACCTCTCTAAAAGGTGAGATCACATTCAACCCATGCTGTGCCTACTACCTGTGGTTCGTCATGGACTTCTGTGATGGCGGTGACATGAACGCCTACCTGTTGTCGCGCAAACCCAGCCGTAAGACCAACACCAGCTTTATGCTTCAGCTGGGCAGTGCCCTGGCCTTTCTACACCGCAACCAGATCATCCACCGTGACCTCAAACCAGACAACATCCTCATCTCGCAGGGTTGCACATCAGCCGGATCACCAGAACCCACGCTCAAAGTAGCCGACTTTGGCTTGAGTAAGGTCTGCTCCACCTCTGGTCTCAACCCCGAGGAGCCAGCCAGCGTCAACAAGTGCTTCCTGTCCACAGCGTGCGGAACAGACTTCTACATGGCCCCGGAGGTGTGGGAGGGCCACTACACAGCCAAGGCAGACATCTTTGCCCTGGGGGTGATCATATGGGCCATGGTGGAGCGCATCACCTTTGTGGATGTGGAGACTCAGAAGGAGCTGTTGGGGAGCTACGTGCAGCAGGGTACAGAGATTGTACCCTTAGGGGAGGCCCTGTTGGAAAACCCAAAGATGAAGCTGCTGATCCCTGCAAGGAAAAAGAGCATGAACTCCCACATGAAGCAGCTCATCAGGGAGATGCTGTCGGCCAACCCTCAGGAAAGGCCCGACGCCTTCGAACTGGAGCTCAGACTGGTCCGGATTGCCTGCAGAGAGCTCGACTGGGACACGTGATGCACCTAAAGGCAGCATAGACTTGGCCTACTCAAGCACATGTACACATCTCATCAGCTACTGTCATAAACAACTGGGGAAAAGTAACTAGACTTCTCATTATTTTGTGTCCTCGTTCACTGTCTAAGCACATAAAGTCCTGTTTGAGCTGTCTGTTTATACTGCATAATAGTGGTGTAACACCCACCGTCGCTGCTCCACACTGCAGCTTAAGTCTCAGGCTATTCTCATCACAGCTTCCACTTCTTCCTAACAGTGTCTAGAGTGAATCCCAACAGGTCATCAGATCTTAGGCTACGTCCACACTAACGCATTATCTAATACAGAGACTTTGGAACTGGTGAGAGACGTTCCTATTGTTGCTGCATATTTAACTGTGTAATGTATCCCTCCTTAACTTTGTGTCTCTTTATGTCAGTGGATACTGAGTTACAGGCATTTATGTCCTCGCGGTCTGTTGACAGTTGTGCCGTTAAATTCCAGTATTTTATCATGTTTTTACTGGAGCTGTGTAATATAGCTACAAATGTCAACATGATAAGTTAAGATATTAATAATTATAATAAATCATCATCTTTCAAGTTTAAAGCTGATGTTTGGTTTTGAGTAAAAGTTGACATATTAACTTGTGGTTTTACACCCAGAAAATGATGAGCATTTGCAAAACGGCACAAAATTGCAGGAGTCTAGAGTGGGAACATTGCTATTTTAATTAATAAAAATATGACCAATAAAATATATGGGATTAAAATTGAAACTGCAGAACATCTTAATTCTGTTTTTAAAATGCTGTTAATGTGGATGTAGCCTGAAAGTCAAAATGACAGGCATAGCAGGTTGCAAGTTTGTCTACAAATCCCACCTGGTTTTCGGTGCTAATTGTAAACTGAATGCAATATGAGACGGTGTCCTGTGATCATTACAGTGTCCATTTATCCAAAGGGCCAATACTGAAGCCAGTCACCTCCGTGTGTGGAATGTGTAAAGCCACCGTTGGCTTTGATAAAACTCAACTCTCAAACCAATAATTGCCTGGTACATGACCACCAGCATTAAGATTTACTCAATACAATATTTGCATGAGTTTCTATAATATTTGCAGACATGCCCTGATCTCTCAGGTATTAAAAATGTAAAACAGCCTGATGGAATTTGTAGGCAAACACCTGTGCAGCTCAGTAGTCACGGCTCTGCGCGCTCCGAGAGGGAAAAACCCCTTAACTCTGGTGCTTGACTTTTTTCTGTTTTCTCAAAAGGTTGCTTCACTGTGGGTGTGGGTGTGGGTGGGGGACAGTTATCAGTTTTATCAGAAAGCGTCCAGCTCATCAGGTGCTTGTGGTCAGCGTTTTCCCCTGGTCTGCTTCAAGATAAGTTGATTTGATCCAAGACGCACCCTGAGCCACTTAACCCAAATGTACAATAAGACAGAGGCAGGTCACTTTTGTTTATAAAGAGCCTCATACACAGCACATCAGAAATGCGCTCAGTTGTGGTGGTATACGTAAACGTCTGTATGCAGAGGTCACTGTTGGCCGGAGATGTACTTAGTTTTAACAATGTGTTCTGAGTGTTGGCTGCCTGGTGTATCCTGCAGCTGCTTGGAGTGTCCTTTGTACACGTTCTCATTACATACAGTCTGCACATGAACAGTAGGGCTAGGGCACTTGATTATTATTCTTTAACCCTAGGGTGACCAAGCTGTCCAACTGAACTGACGAGCTCACCATTTGTGTTTTTCTGTATCATCAGGGACTGTACTTGTTTTCAAGAACCCAAGAAAAGTACTAATATCTATGGTATTCCTGTATCAGAGTTAGCAAACTACGAACTAACTGAAGTGTCACCTTGTTAAATGGTTAAATCAGTGTCTCAGTAGTTATGTACTGTTTCAGTTCTCATGTGCCCTCTAGTGGAAGAATCTGAATTGCCTTTATCATCATTTGAACAAAACAAATATTTGTCAAATGAAATTGTGTGAGAGGTCAGTACAGTGATGCGCTGCCGTAAAAGGCTCCACAAATGACGTACCGTCTCGTAAACACAGCGAGAAACGGAAAAAGCAATTGCAAGATCAGCACATATACTCATAACACATACAATTGAATACAGTACCCCAGGATTCAGTAGATGGGCATTTCATTTGAAACATCAGGATACACGGGCAAAACAAAGATGAAAGCGAAAAGGTGAAGGGAACATGTGATGGTGGGATGGAGGGAACTTCTTGTATGAAAAAGGAACTCCGTAATGGAGGTAGTTCTACAGGCAAGATGTTTGATGTTTTCTCTTTGAGACCTTGAACAGAAATTTAAATTGCATAATGAAGTTCTATAGCATCTACATATTTCAGTGACCGTTCCCTGGTAAAATGTTAAATAACACTTAATTCACCGAGGCTCACACATCCATTCCAGTTAGCAGTTTTTCATCAGAAATAGGTTGGATGAAAGCTACGCTCAACAGACCAGTGTAGCCAAAATTAATTGTTGCATCAAAGCATTCTTACATACTTTAGTGTGGATTCTTAATTGGGAGAAGCACGTTTACATGACCATGTAGTTTAAAAAAGCACATCTCCGGCCATAGAACTAATTGCAGATCTTAGAATCTTGCAGAGTAGCAGATGGCCAAACCTTAATGTGTTGAAATCAGCTGTCAAATAGACGACGTTATCCAAGTTGTCCAGTCACATGTACAAGAACAAGCTGTGTTTTCTTATGAAACATTACTGCAGCATGGGTATCATTGACTTTTTTTTTTTTTTTTTTTTCATCAATTCCTTCTTGAATTGTTTTACTAACAGCCTTCATACTCACTCATGTTTCTTGCGCTGTTTCTGGCCGAATCATGAAAAAAAATATAAATGTTGTAATAAAATTGAGTTACCCATTAACAGAAAAATCCAAAACAACCAGGAACACTGAATTAAACAAGACTGACCTGCATTGACGAGGCATTTTGGGATGACTCTGAGCCCGATGTAGCTTAAAACATAGATGGAATTATGTGCTTGTATTGATAGAAGAGCAGTGACATGAATATTCACATCTCTCTTTAGACAGACCTGACAGAGTACAAGGGGTGATTCTCTGAGCTCAACTGAAAGCTCCCTTTTTGTTTGTTTTTTTCCCTTATTTATTCCTTCTAACTACCTACTGCGTTGGTTTCTATTGAGGAGCTCTGTAAGGCTGGATTTGGTGTGATAACTGCTTTGGTATTTGTTTACCAGTCAAACACAATGTCAGTCGGCAGTCTACTTATGCATGCAGTGCCTCTCACCTTCAGGAAAGAAGTGAGAGAAGACACCAGCACACACAATCCTCCATGAGCCAGAAGATCTCTGCTTTTTTTTTTTTTTTTTTGACACATAATACTGTTGTGTTTAACTTGATCTCTTCTCACTGTGTCACTGCTCTTCGTTTCCTCTGGCTCTGGATCTTACCAGTAATCCCTTTCTTCATGCTTCCGACAGGCTAATTCTAAGCCTATTAAGTTGTTGCGGCACTTGGCAGAGGATCATGCTCGGGACCCCTTTTTTTCCCTTTCAGGTCATAGATAATTTGTGCACTTTTGCAGATTTTACAGGAACCTGTAAAACCAAACAATCTTGGCTTTTTGCGCTACTGTAAAATTGGCAGAAAATCTCATTTCTTTTGACTTGTTGCCAGTATTTATCTGCTTGATGGCCTTTAATTCTCCCTTTTTTTGCTCACTGAGCTGTAATAGTTTTCATTTCCCGTCATGATTTGCGTTATTTGTGAAATTCTACACTTCTCACTTATCCCATGTACACTATAGTGGCCTCATTGATAGTGCACTCAAACACAAAATTGGCAGAAGATGTGTTTGGAGATGCACCACGCTTCAAAGCTCGTGATGCTTCAGTACAAACAGCAATACCACAAATCAGTATTAAACGCCTGTCTTTGGCGCAGGACGGGGTTGTCGACGCTGCTGAGGACAATGTTAATTCTTTGCTTAAAGAATGCGATTGTTTTAATCTTATTGAGAGCAGGATGTAAACTTAACATGAAACAGACCTGGTTTCATACTTAAGCTGGAAGGT
>JAPTYR010000003.1:27592197-27602925 GCA_029814505.1 Siphamia roseigaster | reverse complement strand
AGAGAAGGTTAAACACTTGCTCATTATCGCCCGCTTTGATGAAAATGCGCACAAGTGTCAAACTCCATGTACCCCAAATAAAATTCTCTCGCTTATTTCTCTGAAGATAACTTAGTTTAGCCTCAAACAGATGGGATATATTTGTAATGTTGCCGGAATTCTCCTTTAAGCAACATTCACACTGCCAGCCTTAGCTATCAGTTCGGATTTACTTCCAAATCTGATTCTTCTTTTATTCAGCTGTTTAATTGTTTCAGTATTACTTCAATGCAGATATCCTACATATCAGAACACATTTTACCTCTTCAGATCAGATCAGATTCATATTGGAAAAAATAAATCAGTTTTGCGCTACTTTAGTTTGCAGTCTGAATGTAGACTTGGTGTCTGTTTTATTTGACTGGACACTCAGAAATCAGTAGAATGAAATTGAAGAACAGCAGCAAACCACTATCATTCACTTCAGCTGCTCATCATTGCTATATTTTTGATACATTTTTTACATCCGTGATTTTGTCATCACTTTCACATTCTATTTTGTGTTTAGATGAGACTAAAACTAATCTGTCTAACATGCCATTTTATTAGTAAATCATTGCCTTCTTTTTATTCTTTCCCTAGTTTCATACCTTTTCCGTCTTTATTGGAATGTAATAAACACATGCTTTTGACAATAGCAGTTAATGTTAGTAGTGAGTGAGTAGCTGATTGTTTAAGTAGATGGTGTAAAAGATTACAACACATTGACCTGCTGTAATCCAAAAGTGGATAGCCAAAACCTATAATCTTTATACATAAAATGCTTTTACTGTGTTGTTCTTTTCAGCTTTTGTACAGAGTGAATCTTCTGTCAAAACAATGAAAACATGTTTTTCAAGTGGCCTACAATTAACTAACAAAAGCTGTTTTGAAAGGTTAAAAAATGTGCCTCAAAAATAAGTACAGCTCATCATAAATAATTTTTAAAAATATAGCCTGTCCTGCAAAACATGAAAAATACAATGTAAAAAAAAAATCCTTAAAAGACAAAAATCTGTTTGTGGTAACAGTTTACTTCCAAGTCTTTTGGTTAGATTGTCCTCTGCAACAGTAGGTAACGGTGCTATGAGTCATATCTGTGTAAAAGCAGCAGTTTTACGTTAAGTTCTACCAAAATCAGCTCTACCAAATGATTCACCAGGTTTATCATGAGGTTTATCATCAGACATAAGGATCACATGAGCACAGTGTTATTATGCTCTGGGATGATTTAGTTTAATAATGTGAATTTTATGACTGTCACATAAAAACACATAAAATGATCCAAGCCTCTGTAAGAACAAATTTGCTGAATACTCCACTTCAATGGGAAACAAATGGAACGAGTGATATTTGTAGTTTTAGCTGTGATAGAAAATCAGATTAGTTGGATATGAAGTCAAACAACGGACTAAATTGGTGTTCCAAATTTTACCGTAAGGTGCCTCTTTTTCGCTCTCATAAATGAGGATGAAGAGACTCCATCCCACTAGGTGGCGGTAGTGCACCTCTAAACTGGTTTAACTGCTACCAATAAACACAAAATAATGACAAGAAGCTGCTATAGTAAAAAAATAAAATAATCTAATCATCTAAATCAATGCCATATTGATAAAGTTTTACTTCTCCACGAGACTGACCCCTCTTCACAGTTGTCAAGTTGTAGCTCCCCGGGTCCTCACCTCGACTCCTCATCCCCCACACCAAAGATGTGAGTGGGGGAGTGGAGGTGAAGACCAGAGCCCAAAGAGAGAAGAGCCAAAGTAACAGGCATTTAACAACATGAGACAACCTCAGCCCACAGCTGTCATTTTAAATATACATCTGTTAAATATGACATGTGGAACATTTGCATCTTCTTTCTGGTGTTTACTGAAAATGTACCACTGTTTATGATAAGCTTTTAACTCAATTCACAACATGGCATAATGTGTCAGCAGCCAATGCAGCGATGTCAGACATTTTAAATCAACACAGACAGGTTTCTTTGTAGATTTAATCATTATTATAAATACCTAATACACCTCCCAAATATGGAAAACACTCTTACATGTCACAAGTCTAATCGCCGAAAAGGTGATGAGCAGAGTCATAGTCTCTTCCATCTTTAATCCTTCATCCTCTACATGTGCATTTTAGGGGAAGTAGACATCCTTCAAGATGGTGTGCCAAGATTTTTTTGTGATAGTCTAACATTGAGGAATTGCGGAGGTGAAAAATAAGAAACTGGGTAGAGTCTTAAGTCTGTCTAATTCAGCTCCACTCAAAAAACTCATGAAGTTTTAATCAATAAATGTGCAGCGTGTGCCTGCTTTTTACTGATCCTTTAATTTGATCTTCCTGTTGCTGGCCTTTGCTCAGCAGTAAACTGCTCACAGCTCTGTTCGTCTGTTTATAACCAACATTATGTTCGTAACAATGTCATATTAGCACTGTGACGCTGCTGGCAAGTGTTGCTGTTGTCGTACTCTTTTTAGTTTGACACAACCTGGCATCATGACAAATGTCAGTTCAGCCAGTTTGCATATATTAAACTGGTTTAAGCTTGTTTTATTTCATTACCTTAAACAGAGCCTTCTGTATCTGTCGAAGGAGTGGGTCGCCTCCACCGCCATGTCGGTAGTAACTCTACATAGATTTCTGCTTCTTTATAGCAGTTGACAACCAGTGTTAAACCTCAAAGATCTAAACACCCACTGGTAACCAAAAATATCTACTGTTATAAAATGTTTAATAACTCTTAAACCACTAGTCCTATCAATATATTTCAATATTTCAGATAAAATTAAATTTCTCATGTTTTCAGCATTACCCCGCCTTCGCCCTATGCGGCTGGGATAGGCTCCATGCGACCCCCGTGACCCTAGTGAGAATGAAGCGGGTTCAGATAATGAGATGAGATGAGATGAGATGTTTTCAGCATCATCAGATATGACCTTTTGGACATTCAGAGGCTCCATGGTGGGCATAGTAACACTGTCATTTTTTATAACATTGATTCACCAATAATATGCATATAGTTTAACAAATGATAGTGGTTGCAAATGCTGTTTTTTTATGCTCAGTTATTGAAAAATGATATAAAATGTCACTTTTTTTCCCCTTCAGTTTTCTCAGTTTTGGTATAATCTTTGAATTTGAACTCTGGTCAGTAAATTAAATATATGATGAAAACACCTGATTTCTGCTGAAAAATGCATCATAAATAGTGATAACTAACTTAAAAGATCAGGATAAACTTTATTGTCCCCCCCATGGGAAATTTGTTTTGGCCAACAGTGCCACACATGATTACTGCATTCTCATTCGAGCACATACAATCTCAAACCAACTAAAATTTTTTAAATCAACATAATCAAAGGAAGGTTAGGCATAGAGAAAAAATGAGATAGGAAGTAGCCACAAATGGTTTTAGGTCTTCCAGCGTTAAGGTTCCCTACTACATTTGAGTCTGAAACGGGTAATATTACAAAAAAAAATCCAAAAAAGATAAATTCAGGACCTTTCACATGTTTTCCGTGGCCTCCATTGTAGAAGATGAGGATTACATGTATTAAGTTGTAACTTCACCACTAGATGTCACTAAATATTACACACTAGATTAAGATGGGACACATTAAGTTTTGCCCTTATATGAGCTGATCCGTGGGATTTATATTGAACAGTCTTTTTTTGTGATCCATTTGTCTTGTGGATCAGGCAAATGTTGATCATTTGCTTTTTACTGTACAGATTTATTTTCTACTTTTCAGTTCATTTTGGAGCTTCATGTTAAGGTCATTTTCAGTAGCAGTAGTATTCATAGAAGCTGCAGCGATAGTGGATCTCTTAAATACTGTGGAGATTTTTTGTAGGAATTTTAAGGAGTAAAGTTCTTATACTCATTGCTGTCCTGCATATGTTTCTCTAACAGCTGACTGTATGAATGCTTCTTTGTGTGAATTATATTTGGTCAGTAGACGATTTACTATAAAAATAGGAAAAAAATGTCAGAAGCGAGGAAAGGAGTAGTAGACATACCTGTAATAGACTGTGACAAGGCTATGAACTGTGGGTGAATACTGACTTCAAAGCAGCTCAATACAGAAGCTGGTATTTGTGACAGTAAAATCAATGGGTTTTTTTTTCTTTTTTTTGTGCCTTTTTCTATTTTTATACCAGAATGTGGCTTTGGAAGCAAATGCCATTGTCAGATATTTATGAAACACTTAGAGTGAGAGGGCTATAATTGATATGACTGTTATTAGAATTCATCTATGCTTGATATTTGTATAATAAACTATAATCCATACCTCTCACTTGGCTGTGTGTGAAATGATGTGGAGGAGGATTAGTGGGTCCCTGGAGAAATCTCCCACTGAGCTTACTTTACTTTCATGTATTCACTTTTGTCTGCATGCTGCCAATGGTGCCATCTATGGTTAAAAAAAACCCTTGAGAGTGCTAATTAAGTGATTTTTTTTTTTTAGCAAACTGATTTTGATAGCATGTCTCCAGCACATGCTAAATGTGTCACTTTTCTCCCATGTTGATGAAACTGTTCTCTGAAGATTCTTAGCACCTATCTGTTCTTTCTGTTTGAGCCACATCCTGATTGGTGACAGCTATTGCTTTTGAAACAGCTCATCTCGACTTCTCCAATCTGGGGAGGTTTGTTTTTATTGCTTTTATTTTTCGTATTACTGCTGTACTGCGCTCTCTTAAAGGCCATTAATAACTGTCCCTACCCTGTAATGAAGTGTCTGCATGCCTGACAATATGCTGCCTGCTGCTAAACAAGGCTCCAGACACCCTTCAGCAGCAAGACACGCAAGCTAAAATGTTGTTGTTTTTCCACCAGAGGGCAACATACGTGCTGTAATCCACAAACAGCTCATATGTCTCTTTCATTCCACACTTTTCTACATGCGACCATTTTCAGAGATGGGAAGTGACTATTTTGTCTTAAATACAGTTTTCCGGCACTTATATACTAAAGTTTTTAAATTTTCAGAATAATCTGGTTGCTTTTAAGGGGAATTTTTGATTATTTTTTATTTTGCATCATTCTATACTTGCACAACATCAAGACTGATTTCATCTTAAATTGATGAAACTGATGAAAATATTAAAAAAAAAAAAAAAAGACAAGGTGGGTGTATCCATCTGCACATATCACACATGACAAACAGCAGATCAAAAACAATATAAAAGATGCAGCAAGATGAAAACACCTATGGTGTCATTGTCTTAATAATGCATATTTTGTTCATTTTCTTTTATGTTTTGCAAAAGCTAGAGCGCCCTGGCAAAAGAGTCTGAATTCTTATTCAACAGGGTGACGTAATAGACGTAACTAGATGAAAACTATGTAAACGACGCAACAAGATGAAAGACCCAAACGCGAGGCCAGATTGTAGAGTGGAGGCATAATGCGCTCAGTGCTGTTTCTGACATCGAAGACTAATTTGCACTAATCTTCACCATATCCTTTTTAGTCTTTTTACTTTAAGTTAGAATAGTTAAATAGTTTTTGCATTAGATTAGTATGACATTACGGTCAGTTGATTTTGCACAAAAACACCCAGTGGAAATGTCCTTCATGTGACAGCTTTTTAATTTTATACCTTGAGATTTCAGAACCGGCACCTTTTCACTTTAACTGGTTGAATCAGAACTTCTGCTTTTCATTTTGGCTGATAAATCTGTACAGTATGTCTACTAGAGTTTGAATATGTAGACCGTTGCTACATGTGACCAGATATATTTTTTTAATCTCCAGTTGCCACGTGTTTTAATTAGAATCCATTCATAGTGCGAGAATACATCTTGATGTATATATGAAAACTGATGGAATAATCTGTGAAGTGTGTCTTCACTGCATTAATGAAATATATGAGGAGTATGATGTGGCTGCAAACATTACATGTCTTCTACCTTTAGGGGTCTCTGCAGCTCTGTGCAGGCCTTGCCGTCTAGCCAGTACAGATAAATGGCACCTCGTTAATCAAATCTGCATGAGTGCGCTCAGGTTGCCATGGCAATAATTATCAGAGCTGCCTAATTAACTTTCTCAATTGCTTAATGATATACGACCCTCTGAACTCCCTCATTTTTTTTCTCTCTAATCCAAGTTGTTGTGTTTTTATTCCTCCATTTTTACTCCCCAGTGTTAACCCGTGACCGCCAAGATAATAGAAATTATAGAGAAATTAAATTCAGCACCACATCATTTCCCGTCTGCCCACGCCGGCCGGCTATATCCAAGCTTCCAATCCGAGTGCTGAGGCTGGGTGGTGTCACACTCCACATGCAGCACAAATGCACGCCGCTGGATGCCGGAGCATGTAGACCGTATGTCTGGCCTGTACAGTGTGTGACTTGCATACTTTGTCTTGTGCTATGACCTCATGTGACAGCTGACTGAAGGTTGGGAGCAGCGGTCCTGTCGTCCATGATCAGCCAGGCGAAACTCTTGAGATACATGGAGACAGGGGGAATGGTACCTGGTGACACCCACCCTGCCATCCGCTGTCACAGCCCGCAAACCCTTACCGTCTACTGTCTGTCTGTACAGCCTGCTGTCAACATACAGCCCCCTCACTAGCACTGATCCACACCAAACTGTCCTCACTTAGTTTTTCATATCTTCATTGTTGAGGAGTCGTGAAACCACATGTTGACTAATAATTGAAGGGTATTTAGCAATAGTTTATGCCAGCAAACAGCCCAACCACATTATTCATATCAGTGAAGAGATTCTATTAACTTACTGCATTAATTCGTCTTTCACTTTGGTAGAGGGTTAGGATTGGAACAGAAGAAGTTTGAGCTTAGAGTCTTATCCTTTAGAGTGGATTATTTTGTAGTTTCCGTCTTTAACACGGGGCTAAAACGCAATTATCATTTGAAACATGACTTGAATGCAATGCTAACCCTTAAATGGGTTGGTGGTGATGTCACGAGGGTCTCAAAAATGGTCTGTATATAATTAGTGGATAGAAGAGCCGTGATGTTACCCATTGGTTTCTGACATTTTCTGCTGAAGACAGAAGTTTGCGATTTGGCTGTCACCATGTTGGCTTTTTGGAGCTGGAAGTGACCATATTTGGACAAAAGTGGAGGAATTACGGGAGGCAGAGGGGTTAGAAGTGACCTAATGCGAAATACCGGACTCTGTAAAACTGAGAACTTCATAAAGCATTGCAAGAAAATGATTTCTGAGTGTTCTTAATGGAATCTATTAAGCACAACTGCAATCAGACACTGAACCCTTCTCTATTTGACCTGAGATGTTATCAACAAAGAAAAAAATATAATGAACTTATTAGAAGGACTCCTGGAAAAAAAACTACTGGCTTAATATTTTTAGAGAGTTCTGTCTAAGTCTATAGCTCCTTTTGTACAGTACTTCTTTTCTGCGAATATTTCATCTTTATTCTGGAACGATGTCTGTGTAAACTAAATGGTGGATCATTTGGTCCCACCTCTGTGATGCCTCTGGAGGTAATAATAGACCTGTGATAAAAGTGGAATCATGATTCTGGAGCGCTATATAAGAGGAATACCTCTCCTTCTACAAACAAAGTGTTGTTTTGATGACGTATTGCGTGTGTGACTCCCACGCTGGAGGGATTTAAAAATTAGCACAAGCTATGTACAGTAAACAAACATATCAATGGGACCAGAAAGATATCTGGGGAAACGCCAAGCTGGTGTCACTTTGGGTGTAGGATTCTATCCACGCTAACATTTTTGGAACAGTGAAAAACAGGCTGACTCTGGAGAAGTGAGCAACACCGCTATTTTTGGGATATTTCTGATGTGCAAGTTATACATCAATATATGCTGCATTGTGCCACCACACCTTTGATTTCGGAATGCAGGTCCGCTATGTAAATGTCCAGCATGTCATCTTTGTTACTCCTTTTGTTTAGCTATGGAAATCGGTCAGTGGTGGCAAAACAGTGGAATCGCCATCTGTCCTTTTTTCCAGGATCTCAGTGCAAAAGTGGTTTATGGGAACTGGGGCTTTTTTGAGTCATCCCCAGTGGCAATGAGTGGTATTACAACTTCAAAATACCATATTTTCCAGACCAGACGATTCAGTGATGCCAAGCTTCCGTCTTCCAACAGCTTCATCAATCGTTACTGCGTGAAACGTGAATTCGCTGCGTAGTTTTTTGAGCTACACGTTCACAGCATTGGAAAAAAGTAGTGGTTTATTGTCCGGAAAATACAGTATTGAATTATTGGATCCATTTTAATGTTAACTTTTTTTTTATTTAGAGACATTACAAAACATAAATACAAAAATAACTGATTTTTATTTTTCCATTACTTCAGTACTGTTACTGAGCTGTTTCTGACCAGCCCGACTCTGTAAACATTAAACCGGTCACAGGTAAGTACGACAAGAACTGAGATATCACATTTTTATTATTGTCAGTCATCATCACATAGCTTCTGTTGTAAATGTTGGAAAACACTCAATGTGTCGTACTTAGGGTTGTACTCTCAGCCCAGACCACCTGTAGAGAAAGGACAATATGGTCAAGATGTCTTGTCATAATCACAAACACAAATGTATGTTGAGAATAACCATACTTTTCCCGCTTAATGCCCTTATATTCCACAATATCAACTACTAAATTAACTAAAAAATTTAAGTAGTTTGCTGAACTAGTGAGCTGGAAAACTGCTAATATGTATACTGAATTAAATTTTTTACAGTAAATGTTGGTACAAAGACAGTTTCCCAATGTATCTTCCTTACCTATGCGACTTTCTTTAGCTTTATGGTTCCAGTGCTGATGAATGTTTGGTTAGTGTCACATCACTGAATTTAAGCGATACTGTCTTTTTTTTGGATGATCTTGTAACAGATGAACTCACTGTGGCTTAGTTTGTCAGATTGTATGATAGAATTTTTGGCTGATATCTCGTCCAGACAGCCACAGTTTCCTCTCCAAAACTTTAAATTAGAAATGAGTCGCATTATTGGTTGCATTTGGTGGAGAAAGTTATACATCAAATCACTATGATGATGTTAACAAATAAATCAGACAATACACTGGCTGTTTACTGACATCCCACCAGTTGTGGTCTTGAAATGAAATTCTGAGTTGTCTTTGTCTAAGAGCAAGACAAAACAGAGTAAACTGTTGATTCCAAGATGAGACTGAAACCTTCAGCAGTGGTTTTTGACTGGTCTCCCCAGACTGATCTGAGTACTGTGACAGTGGTCATAAATCCTGGCATGTGACATTTTTGGATTTCATTATACTGTTGTGTCTCCTGTATGGTATGAATCGATCATTTTTCACAGTTATTTTTCTGACCTACATTTTACCCAGGGATGATGGTGTTCAACTTCTCTCCAACTTCTTCCAGTGTGAAGGAGTTGTATGTTTGCAAAGTTCTGCTTTTGAAGTAGTTTCCACAGTGCTGCACATCTTCTAGTCAGAGGTGCAAGTTAGGCCAAGAAAACTGCAGCATATGGTCCGTATTTGCCTGTTATTCCTAGGTTGGGTTCTCTATTGTCATTGTCCAAATCAGATGTTTACCAGTGAACCAGAAGAAGCATTAAATTTTGTATTTTAAAATACAAAAATTATTCATATTCATAGCTAGATAGTATTCATAGCTTCTTATCCGTAGAATTGCAGTTCAGCTCGTCTTGCTCTTCTCTGTGAACTCTCAGTTGTGACGGTCGTGCAAAGGCCATGTTGTGCTGAAAAAGGGCCGTCCAGACCAATGCCTGACTTCTGGGATCAGTGCTGGGTCAGCAGACCGCAAGGCCTGGAAGAGTTCGTGTGATTAACTTTCTAAAACCGCCATCAGGAAGCTTTATAGGACTGGGTCAAATCAAGCTTTGGCAAAACTTGCGCAGCGTGGTTACCACCAATGTCTGCCATATGTCTGGCACCGCCCGCTGACACAGTGTGATACCATTCCTCTTTTTATTTACCACATAACCTAATTTCACAAAAATCTAACCTTCCTCCTTTGCCTTTGTTTCACTCAGAGGAGCGACCTATGCTTTAATTGTACCTGCTTGCTTTTGTTGCTTTAAAGCCAGTGGGGAAAAGTGGCAGGGGAAAGATTATCTTTGTAACACCTCTGCACTGCATCACTGTATATTTTTTTCCTCTTGTGAGTGGATTTCATGGTTGAGAGTGCAATTTGAAATAGGATTAACAGTAGGTGTCGGGTAGTGTTAGCTAAACCTCTTTATGTCAGGTATGGCAGAGAGAAGTCTGTCATTGCATCTGCCTGAACCCTTTCACCACTGAACATAGCCTGAGGGGGGGATTCTTTAAATATTACTAAAACTGTGTTTGTATTCATCAAAGGGCTGTGAAGCAGGCAGGCACAACAGTTTTGTGGTTTCTACCTATAAAAAGCAGAAGAAAGAATCTACGCGTGCGGTATTAGACAGCCTCAGCATGTACTGCCAATATGGGAGCAAAATGTAGCCTTTTGTTCATAGAAAAAAAACTCCAAAAAGTGCTCTGTCTTTTTGACTCAGTGCCTCAGTGACATTGGGAGGCCACATGCTTGGCTGTGGCCCAGACCCACGGAGAGGATGCATTCCTGGGATGGCCATGGGCAGTGTACGAGTTGAGATGCCCAACCCTCTGCTCCCACAGTTTCCGCACACAGCAGAGAGTCGCACTGGAAAACAACAGTTTCAGTCGTCTTATGTAACCGGGGTTGGTTGTAAAGAAA
>JAPTYR010000003.1:27512276-27524216 GCA_029814505.1 Siphamia roseigaster | reverse complement strand
CTCCCCTGTGAAAAATAAAAAAAAAAAAAAAAAAAAAAAAAAAAAAAAAAAGAGCGAAAAATAACTGCTTTCACATTTCGATAATTGTGTTGTCTGAAATCGTGATTTTCGTGGCTTTCACATTATGAAAATTTTGTTGTCTGAAATTGCGATTTTCGGTCCAAAACGATAGATCTTTCAGCTCTATTGTTTACTGTACATGGTTATGCTAATTTTTAAACCCCCCCAGTGCTGGTGTCACACATGTATTATCAAAACAACCCCTTGGTGGTGGAATGAGAAGTGTTCCTTTTTGCATAGGGTTCCAGAATCATGATTCCATCTTTACCGTGGTTCCTTTATTACCTCCAGAGGCGTTACAGAGCTGTGACAGAGGTGGGACCAAATGATCCACCATTTCATTTTTACAGACATTCCAGAATAAAGATGGAATATTCCCGTAACAGAAGTGTTGTGTAGAAGGGGCCGTCGTGAACTCTGGTCCGCCCATAAATGTAGGTCTCAGTCTGCTTCAAGTGAACCAAACACAGGAAGTGGACTATAACACAGCTCTAGGTTTGACTTCCATCTGGTAGAAATGGAAATTATCCTGCATGAAACAATAGATGAGCAAGGTTTCATGTTCTTTGTTTGTTTTGTTATCTTCTTCAGTAATTCTTAATGCAATGCCACCACAGGCACGGAGGGGAATATGTTATTCAAAAGGTTCAGTTCCTTTGACAAAGTGCAGTGTGAAAGAGAACTCAGACCATTATCAGGTGTGAAAATAACTTGTGAAATGTAGAACTGAACCTCACTTTGTGTTAGTATTAGCACATGTGGAGACCATTAAAGCCGCTCCTCCTGCAGCTCTTTCCTCTTGGCCCAAGTCAAGAAGACCAAAAAAATGCCCAAATTTTCTATCCCCACTTCCTCTTGACACGATCCTCCGCCGGGCCAATTTTCACATAGTTTCTTTTTTCCACATAAAGACTTGAACACAGATGCAAACTTCTGAAGACAGAAGTTTTTTTTGAAGCACAAAATTGAGCCAAAGATCAGAACATGAGCAATTAAAGATTTTCCAGCCAGATATAATCATATTTTTTTTAGATTTGAAGAATTGTGTTCCAGCCACAAACAAGTTGACCTTTACGTTCTTTGAATTTTTCTAGCTATAAATTAACAGGCATTCAACACTCTATCACCCTACTATTGCATGTTGTCTCTGCCTTACCATACAGTTTCAAATAACAGACTAAACTTATATTTTTAAAAAGATACAAAAAAAATATATGAAATGTCATCCAGTTTAAAATGAAACTTTTTATTTAGACCTCATGTTGTTAGGCTCTATGTGTGCATATGAATGTTTCCTCTGTAGTTTATTCTGGGAAACTACAGAACAAACATTTCCTGCCTCTTCCTGTTTCATGTAATTTGTTGATGATTAATTGGATTACTCTCCTGTCTTCACATAATGGGTCTGACCATCTCTAGTTTCTGCATGCTTTTCGCAGAGAACTTGTAAAACTCGTGGACGATTCAAGAATTTGAGCTTGAAAAGACTGACATTAATCCAGTCATCAGGAAAAAATGAACAAAAATGTTGCTCTGAAAGTCACAGACATAAAATATGTTTCAGCATCTTGAGACATGTATATATCTACTGCACATTATCTTATTCAATTTGATCACTTTCCCACTTTTACTGTTAGATAAAAACCTGGAAATGTTATTAAACATTTGTTATGCTTAGATTTAGACCCTGGCAGCATGTAGTTAGTGTTATAGGTATTATAAAATAAAATATATTGCCTTTGTATTTCACTATCCTCTAACCCTAAATCTCATTTAAATAAAATTGCTCTTAATCTGACCACAATGGAGCCAATGTACAGCTCTGCAATGTGGAAAAAATGTATATGATGAAATATTGTGGTAGAGTCATGATTCATGAATTTCCCACCTCTTATAGAATACAGACATGCTAGAGTCGAGCTAAAAGTTTCCCCCTACTTTTCTTTGGTGTCTGGAGGTTTAAGCAGAGTGTGAGGGATTTTTGTTGTATCTTACCAGAAACTCAGCACTTTTGCATCATTTTGAACCAAATGTATTTCAGTACTGAGAATATCTAGAACACGTTGGTGCTGGTCACTTTTTCCTGTACTTAAAGGTGCAGTGTTTCCATTAATTACCCACACTGCCGAGGGTAATTTTGTCCCTGTGGACTTTTATAATCATGAAAAACATTTTCACACTTTAACATTAGCCTGAAATATCCGTGTAAATCTTGAGACAGAGTTCAGAAGCTGGACCTGGAGTGGACAGACACACTTTGTCATTGTTTCTAAAGCAGAAGAAGGATAAGATGTCACAGAAACTCTGAACGTTAGTGTGGATTAAACATGAACGTAGACAGATACTGACATTTTACTATAAATGGATTGTAATAATATCAATAATCTAGTGACCTGTGATAGCGATGTTAATGCTACAAACCCATAAAACAGTGCAACACTCTCTGTAAAACACTGTAATTACACTGATGAACAGACCATTTATAATGACGGTTAGCTGATAAAGGAAGTTTCTGACATTGCTTTTAATCATTGTTTTAATGGCACAGTTGTAAAATCCATCTGAAACGTATGCCATATGCCAAATTAAGGTCAATCATAATCTAAAAGCCCTCCCATAACCCTGATAAAGGAGTCACAGTGTATTCACAATGCACTCTAATCCTAACAATATTTCAATAAAATAATCATTTTCCCCAAACCAGAGGTCCGTAAAAGGAGTGAGGAGGCAAACTCCACTCTGTAAATTTTCTAAATCAACCATCTACCACAAGCACTAAACAATGACAGAGTAAGTGAACAAAGAAATGTTGAAATAATACATATTTTTGGCTCATAAATGTTAATATTATATGTGTTGCTGGTTTGCAGAAATATTCAGTAACACCATTTTTCCTGCCAATTGTTTTGCTAACGCACAATGCATAGAAGACAATGCACAGGGCTGTCATATTCTGGCACAGCACAGTGCAGTACAGTACGTGAAGGAACAGCAGTTTACTATTGTGGTGTAATTGTACCTCTGGTATCTGTACGGTTACTCCTTCTTTTTCTGTCTGCACACACACAGACACACACAAGCCTGCTAATCACAGCTTGGTACAGGTAGTGAGGCGTTGGGACTACTGGTGATTGAGCCTCCCTGGTGGATTGGAAGCAGGAATCTGACAGACTCAGATAAAAGGCTGTTTGGAGTTGCCTGCAGCATCAAACAGTATCGGCCGCCCTCCCCTCCTCTCCTTCCCGCCATCACCTCCCCTCTCTTCATTTCTCCCTCTTTTGGTTTACTCTGTTGCCATGGCTACGCCCAGCCAGAGCCGTCATGTTGCGGAGGAACCTGTCAGGGAGCCGCGCTTAGATCACCTGATGCGGGTCGCCTCGGCTGGCGGCCTCATTCACATGGCGTCATCATTCAATTTGGCTTTGATTAAGTCTGTACACCTTAGCACGCTGCGGCTGAGGAGTGCAGCCGGCCTATTTTGTCGCCGAATGTTGAGCTCAGGCAATTTTGCCGACCTGATGTTTAAAGAGGACCCCACTGAACTGCGGAAAAAAAGCATTAGTACATCCTTTCTGTTCAATTTCCACATCTGTGAAAAGAGAGTCTAGTCAAAGCGATGTGATTTGAAGGGACGGCGGGATGAAATTACCTGTTAGGAGTCATGCTGAGGGGCTGGGTGTGTTCCACTTATCTACATGAATGAGAATAGTAGTTGGTAGGATATAAGACTCATTCAAACCCCACTTAAAGCCAAGATCCCCCTGTAAACATTTTGTGAGAAACCCATTACCTGCTGTTCTGGATGCTGTGCTTTTCATAACGATAACAAAGAGCCATCATCTCCTTTGGTTGGCTGTCCAGTTGGACGCTACAAGTCCAGCAGTTAAGAGTCGTGAGGACGTGTATGCTAACTGTATGGACTGGACCGAAGGGTGAAATGTACCCTCCTTCCCCCTGCTGAACACTGATTCGCTTCTTCTCCTGTTAGTTTGCTCGCTTTTCATTGTGAACGAATGAATGAAAGCCGGTGGAGAGAGGTGGTGCGGAAGTTGTGTAAGGTGATGAGAGGATGGATGTGGAGAGAGAGGGAGAGAATGAGCAATGTCGTGATCAAGAGACGCTGGGACACAGAGAGGGAGATGAATGGGGCTGAGAGCAGGAAAATTGGACAGGAGGCGGGGAGTGAATGAAGATAGAGAATGGCTCGAGATATCAGGAGACAGAGATTGTGAGCTATGTGCAGGTAATAAACAAGGCAGAAATAGATAGATATCTCTAGAGAGGAAAAGAAAAGTGTGCAATTGCATGTATGGGATAGAGGTAGAGGTAGAGGATGGGGTAGCAGAGGAGGGTTTGTTCTGCTAAAAGACAAAAAAAAAAAAGCAAGTGAAGGGGTAAAAGAAAAAGCAGAAATGCGAAGGGAGGAAAGCTGGAGCGAGTGTGAATAATGACACAAGCAGGAAAGATTTGGATGAACATGCTGTACTTAGACTAACTTGGCCAGCTGAGATGATGTGTATCCCTGCTAAGCTCTCCTTTAGGCAGGCTTAGATCTCATCAACTCACTCCAGGTTGGCACCGGCTTCAAATGCTGCTGCTGCAGAGCTCTGGATTAACCATACAGCCGTCACTCACACACTTAAACAGGGGTCTTGAGAGGCTTATTCTATACCCCCACCCTTACTCCACACCCACCCACTACCACTATTACCATCTCACTTTAAAGTACCTCGTAGGAGGGCCATTCCACTGAATTGGTACAAACTGCCGTCCCACAACCAGAAGACAAATTTAAAAAGCATTTTAATGCACAGTATGTAATTTAGGCTGCTCGGCATCGCAATCAAAAAATAGCAAAGGATACCAACTGCTGTGTATTGTGAATCCCGCTTCCATTATTACATTTCACAATAAAAGTTCCATATACAGAAGCAAGGATGAACTTCGACCTTTTCACTTGCAATTTTACATTACATCAAGTTTTGTACTGTTATGTAATTTAATTTTTGGTAAAATAACCCAAACATTACATTAATATTAGCTTAATAAGTAGGGTATGATTCCATCAGGTACATGTCTATTCATTATTTTATTTGTATTTTCAATTTACATTACATAAAAATCCCGCAAAAAAATTAATAAAATAAAAAATTGACTAAAATCCTTTTGATTATTTCTAGAAACATGAATAGAATCCGATTTCTGTAGTTTGAAGGTTTTAGCCAATGTCCAGAAGTTGACGTTTAAAGAGTTATAGTCGGAGATATACATTCTCAATTGAAAGTATTAATGATGATATGAAACTTACTCCTATATTATTTTGGATTTCAGTTGATAATTGAAGGATCTTTGTAAACATCTAAGATTGGCGTGCTTAATTGCTTTTGAAATGTGTGTTTTTTTTGTTTTTTTTTTTGCGTTGTGGGACAGCAGCGCAAATTCAGTAGAACGGTCCAGGAGGACTTAATCATTTTGATATCAGCTGCTGTTGCCTCGGGTCATGTTAATTGTGCCATGGTTTTAAAGGAGTTGAAATGAGCATATCCCGCCCCTCAGTCTAACCTCTCATTTACTTCATTTCTATCTGATTCCAGGCCTGTGTATGAGGGTTTCTTTTTTCATTCTGGTGCTCTTCCAGATCTTCTCCTGCCAAATAACGCCTTCCCCTCCTCCCTCCCTCCCTGTCTCTGGCTGGAACTCAGGCTCTCATATTTGGAGGCCCTGCAATCGATATGGGCTGTCTGTGATTGGGTTGCCTCGCGTGATTCATTTCTGTAACCTTGGTGATGGTTTGATGTGGAGGCTGCACCCATGTCCATATTATGACTCAGTGAGCGCGTGTGGAGAGGAGAGGCTGGTCAGGGGAGGTATCGATTGGTCCTTCACTCTCGCTGCCCTCTTTGCTCTCCCCTCCATCTCGCTCTGTTTTTTTATCCATCTTTTTTCTCGCTCACCGTGAAGCCTTAATAGTTGGCCTATAATTTGAAATGACTTTGTGTTCTCAAGAAATTATTATTTAACCCTAAGTGTTCCCTCGGGTATTAATGTTTCTCTCTTTTCTCTCCCACTCCATCTTTCTCTTTGTTACAGAATTCAATCAGACACAATCTGTCCCTCCACAGTCGCTTCATCCGAGTACAAAACGAAGGCACGGGGAAGAGTTCCTGGTGGATGCTGAACCCAGAAGGGGGGAAGATGGGGAAGGGGCCCAGACGACGTGCAGCATCTGTAGATAATGGCACTCGCTACCTGAAGACCAAGGGTCGCATCAGCCGGAAGAGAGCAGGAGCCATGGGCCTTGGACGGGCACAAGGTCAGGGAGGCGGACCCACAATGCAGGGCTCCCCAGAGCATGGTAGTCCAGCTGGAAAAGGAGGTGTGGGCATGGGTGGTGAGGAGTACGACACCTGGACAGACATCCACTCCCGCACCTCCTCGTCGGCTTCCACATTAAGCGGCTGCCTATCACCCATTCTAGCTGAGGCAGAGGCTGATGAACCAGAGGAGGGTGGACTGTCTTGTTCAGCCTCCCCACGACTGTACCCAAGCCCTACCAGCACCCGCTCCCCAGCTTTAGGCACGGGGGGACACTGCCCCACTGTGGAGCTGCCCCAGCTCACAGATCTCACTGGGGCCATCAGTCTAGATGAGAGCAGCTACCCACAGCCCCCGCAAATCAAATGCAATGGCTACCCCTATGTGCCTGGGCCCAAGGCGGAGGGCTCCTACTGTGGGCCCTTGTATGGGCAAGCCTCCATGGGCATGCTCCGGCACCACACACCCATGGAGACCATCCAGGAGAATAAGCCTGTCAGCTTCCAGCGAGCGATGAGGGGCTACTCAGAGAACAATGCACTTCAGAGTCTGCTGACTGGAACATCCCCATACTGCAACAAGGACACGGTGCTAGGCCAGGGGCGGGACACACATACGCTATTGACACAGGGAACCAATGGCATTCATAGGCAACACAGCCACAATCAGAGCCGCAATCACAATCATAACCACAATCATAACCAGGAGCACGCTCACAATCCCAGTCTGCACAATGGCCACAGCGCAGTTCATGACCAGAACGCAACCCACCATCCGAACCACAATCAGAGTCACAAACATCAAGCCAGCCTCGAGTACAGCCACAGCCACAAGCCTCACCCGGCCCACGATTACGGTCCAACGCTCGAGCACAGTCACAGTAACAAAGTAAGCCCCAGCCATGACCATAACCCTCGCTCCAGCCAGATGCACAACCACAACTCCCACAACCCTATGCACAACGGGCCCCACCCCCAGGCCTTATCCCCACGGGTCAGCACTGACATCCTGCAGCCCTACAGCCTCAAGACCTCAAACCTCTATGGGCCCCGTCCTCACCTTCCCACATCCCCGTCCCTGCCACCCAACCCTGCGGGGGTCATGGACGTTCCCCAGGACCCTTGTCGCCTGGCTTCAGCACCTCACCCCCGTCACCAGCCATACCCAGGAGCTCACCATCAGGGCATGACCGACTCCTGGCACGGCTACTATCACAACAACCACCAATCGGGGAATAATGGTTACCAGGGGCAACAACACAATTCCCACAGTCGAATGGCTGCCAACCTGGAGATGGAGAACGTTCCTAACAGCCTGGACTGTGATGTAGACTCCATTCTGCTCAATGACTTTATGGACACAGAAAACATGGACTTTAACTTTGATGGTTCTCTGTCCCAAGGCTTGGGCATGGGAATGGGCATGAGTTTAGGGGCATTTGCTTGCCCTCCATCAGTGCACAGCAACCAGAGCTGGGTGCCAGGGTGAACATAGGCCCGAGGGGTTTGGATAGACACATGACCGGAAAGCTCCCCCACTGGGCCAGGCTGCTGGTGGGCTCTGCCCTTGGACTGACTGACTGTGATTCTGTTTTTTTTTCTCTTTTTTTTCTGAAACTGTACAACAAAATACATATTGTCATATTGTTTCCCGGGGACTCCCTGTGCCCTCACATCCTCCTCTTCCTCTCTGTGCCCACCCTGTTTATTGAGCTCTCTGTCTACATATTGAACCTGCCCCCAATGAGCCCTGTGTTAAACCCCCCAAGTTTGGTTCATCACTTTCAGTTTTTTTGTTTTTCTACACTCTCCTCTCTCATCCTGCCTGTCCTAAGCTTTCAAGCACTTTACATCCATCCTTTCATACAGATGCAGTAACACAAAGACCAGGCAAAGTCGCGTTGTGTGTTGGCTTAAGTTTAATGTATGCAATCCACTTTAAAGTATTATCTCCTCCTACAAAGGAGGTGTTGTTTTTGACTTGAGAACATGATCAAACAGCTGCATAAATATCTTTCGATGTAGAGGTTCTCTCAATTGGGGGTTAAACGGCAGAAAAGGCTTTGAGGTTTAGGGATGAAGAAAAAAGGGTGGTTTTTGGTGAAAGAATGAATTAAATAGACAGAGGAATGGAATAGAAGTTAAGGGTTAGTAGGTGCGTTTTCATCCAGCTGTTTTATTCATATTTTCAGTTTGTGCAGTGTGTAATGGAATCGCTGAAAAACACTCAAAATATTGCCAATACGTTTCTTTTGTTTAATCAATAAAAGGTGTATGTACACAGATGCACAAGGAGACTGCAGCATTTACTGGCGTAATACAAGAAACACAAATGCCATATTACAATGGAAAACAGCCAAAAAAAACCCACCACCTTTTATCAAGAGCTGCAGAAACAAACTTAACAAACTGTCAATTCTGAAAAATATGACATGTGGGAAAAGTTTGAAACAATATATGATCCAGACCTGTTGTTGGGTTTGAGAGGCACATCTGAAACCAGGTTTTTTTAATAGCTCGATCAGCTCTTCAGTCAGCAGCTCAGGTTGTATGTTCTTGTATGAAGTACTACATCTAACCAGCAAACTCTTCAATTATGAAGGTGAAGAAAAAAAAACAATGTTTAATATTTGCATAAATGTAATGGATGGAAACACACTTTAATTTGCATTTTCTTTTGACAACGTTATGAAAATTGGGTATAAATTTGTGATTGATGTCTGGAAACCTGTTGTAAGTGTGACTTTTCCTCCTGCTGTTGTACAGTGGTGTTTCCTGTTGGGTTCAGTACAGGAGGACAGTCATCTATCAGGCAAACATCAGCACCACTCAATTGAAATGCAACGTCCCTTCTTTAATCTCCAAAGTAATGCCAGAGTGATGCATCACTGTTGCAAATCTAATGCGCCACTCTGTGTTTTTTCAGCCCCCCCTTTGCTCTTCAACATCGGACACACCGGCTTAATGTGTTTTGGCGAAAGTGATGATTAAAGTCACTCTGCACTAAATGGGGAGGGATTGAAAGGGGTGGTGTTGGGGAAGGGAGGGCGGCATTGAAGGGATGATAGGAGAGGAGAAATGCAAATATTCCCTCTGTGCCTCTTCCTCTCCATTTTGTGGATTTATGTAGCTTTCCCCGTAATGAAATAAGCAACGATCAGAGCCTGCTGTACATCCTGAGGAGCGCTCTGATTGGCCTGCGCCGGGCCGCCTCAGCGTGGCTCCTTCACCAGCTGACCCCAGAACAGCTTAGTGAGCAGCTGCGGTCAGGCCTGGATGTTGATGGAGATGCCGTCCACAGACCCTGGGCAACCTTGTCTAATTCACTAACACCAGGTTCAGGCCCACTATATGCTTTTTACTCCTGTGAATTGCACACTGATGAACAGCGTCAGCAGATTACTATTTGGTGCTATCTCCTCTTCCCAGGCTCCCTCCTATCGCGCCGCCCCATCCCGAGGTTACTCGGAGGGTAAACAAGAGTAATTAACCGCCAAACAAGATGGATGATTTATGCAAGTGTGTGTATTCGCTCATCGGCACAAAGTCATAATTCTTTCCCCTGCCACGCACAAAGAGGGTGATTTTTGAGAGGTGGTACCCAGCGACAAGGTAAAGTAGCTGGCAAGCAGTGAGCGTACAGTGTCCTTCAAGTCCTTTACAAGTGTCCCCCAACCCTTCCCTGCCATAGCTTTACTTTGCTGTTGTCTTTTCTTGTGCTTGTTCCGTGATCGTGCAGTTGTCTGTCCTGTTTCAATACAGCGTGGATAGGAGCTTTCGTGTGCATTTCTATTTATTTATTTCTCTTCCCCAAAGGGAAAAACAGGCAAAGGGAGCTTTGGCCAACCATTGTCCTGGCGCTTCTCCCGCTCAAGATAAAAAGAGTGGCAACAAGAGGGAGAAGAAAGGTAGACAGATACAGAGGAATGGGAGGGAGGGAGGCAGATGAGAAGGCAGGATCTGTGAGACTGGCAGAGATTTTCCAGCTCGGTAGCTTTTTGTAGAATTGGCTGTTTGAATCAGGCCAAATGTCAAGTGCTACTCAGCCAGCTCCGGCGAGCTTTGACCAGAAAGCCACTTCTCCCTCCTGAACGAGGACAATGACGGGTATTTCCATACACATTTCTTTCGCTATCTTCTTTCCTTTCATGAGTTAAGATGGCCCATTATTGTAACCCAGCTGTAGTTTGTTCTCTGGCCCGTGTGCACTTGTGTGTCAAGCTTCTCGTGGGGTGTGTGAATGTGTGCGCGCATGTGTGTAGCACAGTGATGTACACGAACTGATTAAGGGAATAATGTTGAGAACTAACTTGCCCTGGTATTGTCTATGCCTGGCTGAGTGCAGCATACATAATATATAACAGTTTATATTTATTGGTCTGTGGAGGCCGGCTCAGACCCCTCATTGCTTTGTCCTCTTGATTACAGAGGCAAAACGCTATTTCAGTTTGACGACATTTCATTCTGTAAATAGTCTATATTGAGAAAATTGTATTATAATTTTTTTGCAAATATCAGTTTCTTTTCTAAAATTATGTATCTGCTCATCTGGTAACCGTAAAATAAAAACAAATAAGAACATATACGTTTTGTGTGTCTGTTACTTGCTCAATCATATGAACACAATCATGTGAAAACTCTACATGTATAGAATTTAATCACCCATGAAACCATCAAAACAATGACAGTAACAAAAGTAAAGTATTCACAAAAATCTACTGCTTTTTTGGCAACTTTAAGTAAATTTTTAACATTTACAAAGCAGTTTATTGCCATTTTTAAATATTATCTTTTGGATTTTGTATTGATCAGTGAATAGGAGACATTGTCCTGTAATTCATTTACTTACCCAATAGGGGTTCATAAAATCGCACAAAGATGATGTCATAACACAGAAAACTGAAGAAAAAGGGGCTTTAGCTAAAAATATATCAATAAGTGAATATACAAACATCTCTGCAATCAACACCATTTGTCAAACGACATAGGTTTTACAGGTGAATCAGTAAAACCCATGTAGATGATAGATGATGGTGTTTCCATGTTCACTAAAGAGCCTCTAAATGGGCCATATCAGATGTTGGTTTTAAAAGGAGAAAGCTGGGAAACACCTCTTTACCTGAATTATTGCAATGTATTAATACGATTAGTGGTTGAAAAGTTGATAAATATTTTAAATTAATGTATGGTTTTAATTGGTGGCGTCTATTCAGGTCTCTGAAAGTTAAAACATACATGTGAAAAGATGGACAGCGATCTCATACTGTATTTATATGACCTGGTACATGACCTGGTAGACAATTGAAGTTAAAGGAGAATTCCGGCAGCATTCCAAACATATCCCATCTGTTTGAGGCTAAACTAAGTTATCTTAAGGAAAATACGTGAGAGAATTTTATTCGGGGTACACCGAGTTTGACAGTTGTGCGCATTTCCATCAAAGCGGGCGATAATAAGCAAGTGTTAAACCTTCTCTCAAGCTCTTAATGTCTATTAAAATACTTTTGAGTGGATTGCCTGTGGTGTGTGGGCCCATAGCATTTAACCCAGTGCATAATGATAGCAT
>JAPTYR010000003.1:26977148-26991139 GCA_029814505.1 Siphamia roseigaster | reverse complement strand
GGGGCATCGAGGCAAAGAATTTGCCTCGACTATTTTTTGTAATCGAGTTACTCGAGTTACTCGAGTAATCGTTGCAGCCCTATAGCTTACGAAAATAACTGAAATTGCCCACAGGCAAAACTGAAAGTGCCTCATAAACATAACTAAAATCGTACATAGCTACAACTCAAATTGCGCACTCAAAGTGCATACAAAATAACCAACTTTGCAAATTCAAAAATAACTCAAATTGCGCACGTAACGTTACATAGGCCTACACAGTGAAAGTGAAAGTGCTTATGGCGGCAGTGGGCCGATAACAGGTCTGCTATATTTCTAACACGTCACTTTTATTAAGCCTATTTCTAAAGGTTGTTAGCCAAAAACACCAGGCGATCCACGTGTGCTGGGTCTAGTGCAGATCGTTTTTTATTGACTATCATACCAGCAGTGGAAAAAACCCGTTCTGCTCTAACTGAGGTGCCCGGGATGCTCAAGTAACGCCGTGCCAGCCGGGCGAGGTGAGGGTAATTGGTTCCTGACGTCTTCCACCACGACAACAGGTTGCTGTCGCTGGGTATTGGTGTCTCAGCGTCATACATGCGCATCTCTTGCTGTAGCACAAGTCCACTGTCCAAAGTACCACCTGGACCAGCAAACTGGCGATAAACATTCCCCAAAAGGGACCCCATAGCACCCAGAGGGGTTCCATCCCCAGCTGCTCCCTCTTCATTCTCCGCGTGCTCTTCATCCTCCGCAATCAACCTCATCTCTCTATGTACTTTATCACGCACTTCCTGCTGTTGTTCTCCGGTCAGATGAATCAGTCGATGGAACCGGGGGTCGAGGTAACTAGCAGAATTGAGTAGCATGAACGCATCTTTGGTATGACTGTAGCGCTTCTCGAGGTCGGCGGAGATCTTAGTTTTCATGTCATTGAGTGCTTGTGGATCACCGGTAGATGGCTGAAGATGTGACATAAGCACGTACTTAAGGGGGAGAACGGCTGATGCTGTTGGAAATCGGTCAGTTGATAAAGCCTCCGTGGCCACTTTAAAAGACTGTAGCAATGATCTCACCTGCAGAAAAAACATAAATAGGCTACTGTAAGAATACTTGACGGTGGGCCTAATATTCTGCTCCTCTGTCACGCTGAAAATGCTATGGCCTGTTAATGATTATTGGTTTGTTAATTTAGGCATTCCAAATCGCTGTTAGTTTAATGTCTGTCACTCACCTGCTCCATGAGGCTCCACTCGTTGGTGTTCAACTCAAGATGACCGAGTTTTTTCTCCATAATGACAGCTGCCACCGGAGCTTGCTGCTCCGCTGCCCGACACACCATCTCGTAAGTGCTATTCCAACGGGTGGCACAATCATTGATCAGCTTAGCAGGTTTCACTCCGAGCAGCCTCTGTTTAGATTCCAACAGGTACCTGTCCGTGGTTGACTTGTTGAAATGCAGCGCTGTGGCCTTCAGTCTGTTGATAGGGCTTTCGATAGCTCGCACTGTTAGCCCTTTCCTCACAGCCAAGTTTATAGCGTGGGCCATGCATGGTACATTGGCTACTTGCAGGTGCCTCTCGACAGTGTTAATATAATTAGCCACACTGTCTTTGGTAATGGACAGCACCGACTGGGGCCTCACTTTGTATTCTCCGAGTATATTAGCGATGCATTCTGCAACTTGTTCAGCTGTTTGGGTTTCCTGGACTTCGGCTGTTTTAAGAATGATGTCCTTCAGTTCCCAGTCCTCATTTATGAAATGTGCGGTGACTGTCACATATGCCTCGGTGGCTATCGAGGTCCATCCATCTATTGTCAGGGAAATGTTTTCTCCGCTTAGCATTTTTTTGATGTTGTCTTTTGTTGCATCATAATGTTTAACAACTCTGTCACTGATTGTTGCACGGGAAGGAACGACATACCTGGGTTCTAACTCCTGGACGAAATCTTTAAACCCAGACCCCTGCAAGATGTTTATCGGCCTCATATCTTTGCAGATAAATCGTGTCAGTTTATCGGTTATCTTCCTTAGCCGTTCGGCTGATAAGCCCCGTGAGGAGGAGGCAGGCATGAAAGAGGTGATCCGCGCCTGCTTGGGCTGAGGTTCATCAGTGACTGAAGTTAGCTCGGCTAGCTTGCCAGGGTGTAGCGTCGACAGCTGTGTACGCATGTTACTCGTCGTGGTATGATACTTCATTTGAGCCTCGCACAGCCTGCAAATTACGGTTTCTCTGTTTGTTATTTTTCCACGTTCTGACGGAAATCCAAAGTACTTCCATACCAAGTTTCTGTGATGTTCTGGAGTGGTAATCTCTGCTCGTGAATTCTCCTCGCTCGCCATAATGAAACTGATGTTGTAGGCATTGGCAACACTATGATAATGTTAAAGCATTAAAGTAACGCGATAACCTTACGTGAGATTTGGATTCAGTCAGACTCATGTAACAAAAAACGAATAAAAGAATGACAAAATTCGTCATTGCGTTGTCTTGAAATAAATAAATAAACATTCGAATAGTAATTCCTGCATTTGAATTCTATTGTTTTTTTAATAGTCGAATTATATTCGACTACTGAAAGTCGTTCCAACAGCCCTAGTTCAGAGTACTTTCTAGTTTTGAACCTGTGGTCTTGTCTTTCTCATAGATCATGTGTCGCTGCTCCACAGCTCTGGAGAACTCAGTCAAAGAAAAGATATCGATGTTTTGTCATGTAGAACCAGAGCAGGTACGTCGGAGACACCTGTGTTGTATTTTTTAGAAGAAGCGGAGCTCTCAGTTATTGTAAACTCACCACCCTGTCTGCTTTCAGGTGATCTGCGTACATGACGTGTCATCCATCTACAGAGTTCCTTTACTGCTGGAGGATCAGGGCGTGGTGGGCTACCTGAGCCGCCGACTCAACATGCCCATTGAGGCCCGACCAAGGAAGATGCTGACGAAATGGAAAGAAATGTCTGACAGGTGGGTCAGCAGAGCTTGATGGATGTCTCACAGGGCAGAGGGCGTTATTCTCAGCAATCCAGAGAAGGCTATTACTGATGGCATCTGTGACCTCTGTGTTGACAGGTCGGACCGACTTCTGGAGCAGTGTTCCATCGCTCTGGTTGGAAAGTACACCAAATTCTCTGACTCGTACGCTTCTGTTATCAAAGCTCTGGAGCACTCCGCTCTGGCCATCAGCCACAAACTAGAGGTTAAGGTAAGTGCTGCACATTACTTTATGTAAGTGCTGTGATTGGTTCATCACGATGCTGTATCAGTCCACGATGTTGGATGCAGTTATTTAATGAGTTAGAAGCAACTTTGATAATTGTGGTTTTGTTCATGTACAAATACTAAAATTTAATGATGACAGTATCGTTCTATTGTATCACTTTGAGTTTTGGCATACATTTTACAAACGGGTCCTTTTACGTGGTATAGACCTGCTCCAAACATTACTTTTTTGATTAAGGATGCAGCATTTGTAACCATGCTGAAAGGGATATTGAGAGTCTGGTTTCGACCAGCTCTATATGTTAAGTGTCATGAAATGATATTGATGTAATTTAGTGCTAAATAAATAAAATGTGAGTGACTGATATTTCCGTTTTAGCTGTTAGCTGATGCAGATGCTAATACTGATAAGTTTTGTCTCCTTAAAAAACCCTACATTATGAATATAAAATTAGTTTCTATCTCTCTTTCATGATTTCATCACAATATCTTTGAATTAATGCAGATTCAGGCGTACAAATTTATACAGAAACATTTACTCTAATAAGACAGATAATAACCTGTCCATCATTGAAAATGCATCTTTTATTCCAATACCGCTGGCTGATACTGACTGATAACTCTCTGGGTGATATATCTGTGCATCATTACTCAGTTATAGGTTTTTGAAAGTCATGGTGGCCAGTTCTCTTTAGCAAAGCAGTTTAGAAAAATACAAAATCCTAAGGAAACAGTTATTATGCTGATGAAGATTTCTGGGATAATGGCCATATTAAAATCTGAAGACAGTATATGGTCCAGTGTGCACATTTAAATAATTCTTGCTATGGCCATGTCGCATGATGTGTGTGTTTCTACAAAATGACACAGTGTGTTTTCAACTGATGTTGCTCTTGTTTTCCAACTGAATGCTGAAACACTTGTCCACCTGAGTGTAAACACATTCACATTTGTGTCTTCTGAGGTAAATGGAGCGCAGCAATATTTCGACACAGAAGCAGCTCGTGAACCACTTACATCCATCCAGCAAAACAACCAAATACAGCATCATTCTGAACGTTCCAACCCAGCACTAACCCTTACCTGCGTCTCTGTTCCTTCAGTACATCGACTCAGCATATCTGGAGCCCAGCACTCTGCAAGAGGAGCCTGTGAAATACCATGAGGCTTGGCAGAAACTCTGCAGTGCTGAGTAAGGACAAGGCCTCATATAATGAACTAATACAAGCCACATGTCATAATGAGCACATTGATCAGTCTATACCTGTTTGTGTCCGCAGTGGGGTCCTGGTTCCTGGAGGATTTGGGGTCAGAGGAACTGAAGGGAAGATCCATGCCATTAGCTGGGCCAGGAATCAGAAAAAGCCTTTCCTCGGTACAGTATTTACACCAATAGTGCTAATTCAGGCAAACGGAGATGAAAACCAGCAATGACGATGATGATTACAATAAATAATAGTTACAATTGATTGTATTTATGATGCTTTTATTCCATTTTATTTATTATTATTCACTGCACACAGATTGAGAAACAAAATCTCAGTCTATTGTGTAGATGCACAGTGGAAATGACAATTAAAAAAAAAAAATCCTTGAATCCTGTTAAATATTGTGCTGGTATTTCTTTCATGCTTTGTTTTTGTGTGCAGGTGTGTGTCTTGGAATGCAGTTGGCGGTTTGTGAATTTGCCAGAAACACACTTGGCTGGAAAGGTAATGCTGATTTTTCTCAGTGTTTGTGCACTTCCAGCACTGACCAAATTATGCTTGAGTCTGTTTATTCAGAGGTTTAGAAAACACTGTGGAGTGGACATGATCATTTTAATAGATTATCTCCTGAGAGCCCAGGGATTGATGGTTGCTGATTGATTACATGCTACTACCAATGGGTGAGGTTTTAGTTAGCATCTGGTCAAAAAATTGTAATTACAATGATGTAAACCAAACTTAGATTGTGGCATACGTAATTACTCATATTTTCAAGAAAATGTATTTTGAATTGAGAAAACATTTGTGAAAAAGAAATTTGAGGAGTATTGTGAGTGTGACGGTTTATAAAGTGAGTTTTCTGCCGTCATTCTAGGTTCACTGTATAAACTACCATAAACTCAATTTATTCCAAATGCACTGATATATTACTATTATATTATTTATGTAAGATTCTAAATGCACAGTGTTTAAAATGAATAAATGCATATATCTATACAAAATGTATTTGAATATAATGTTAATCTTGTATGTTGTAAATATTGTAAAAAATAATAATAGTATTAATTATATTGATACTTGAAATGAAAAAATGTTTAATTTGATATTTAATTTTGTTGTTCAATGTTTTTGACTTCGTCCATCTGTGATGCTGCCATTTTTCAAAACTCATGCTATTAGGTTTGACAAAATATGTTTTTTTTTTTTGTTTTTTTTTTTACATTTTACCAATTATTAGGTTGTAAAATACAGGGTTTAAGGTATACACTCAATACATTTTAGAATGAAAATGTTAAGCTTAACTTTGGAGAACTGTGTAATTCCAGCTAAAAATAGATGTTAACTTTTTATCCATCCTTGACATAGTAGTTTTCGATATTTGTCATTCAAAAATATTTTAAACTAAATTTTGCCCGTTGACGATGTTTAAGATGGCATTTTAACCAATTATGTGTAATATTTGTCTTAAACCTGTTTGGTTAAAAGCTGTGAATCAAAGACCAATGGGCTGTCATCTGTAACCCCCTTTGACCTCACCCTCGTACTAATAATAATTATTTGTCTGTGTTTCGTATTCAGATGCCAACTCAACAGAATTTGACCCAGAATCAAAGCATCCTGTGGTGAGATTTTTGTAAAACAGACCCACACAGTTGAGACTGGAGTTGTAACATGCACTGAACTGATGAGATGTTTGTGTTTTCCTTTGGCAGGTGATCGATATGCCTGAACACAACCCAGGTCAGATGGGCGGCACCATGAGATTAGGGAAGAGACGGACCATTTTCAAGTCCAACAACAGTGTATTACGTAAGGACACCTGGCTTCAGTTGACATTCAGTCAGTATGTGTTGTTGGTCGGTACTCACTGCTCCTCTGTATTCCAGGAAGGCTTTATGGAGACGCAGAATATGTGGACGAAAGACACAGACATCGCTTTGAGGCAAGTTACTCTCATATAATGGTTTAAATGAATTTTTCTTAAAAACTGCTATTATATATATCTGACACTGTTGACAACCAGTAAACTATTTACCACAAAGGTCATTACATTTATCCTCTGTTATACAATGCAATACCCAAAACACAGTCAGTAATAGAATTAAGTGGTATGTTGAAGTTAAATCTGTTTTTCAGTTGTTGTTTTTTTATTGACCTCAAATTGTGCAACAATAGCTTGCACATAAAATTTACTGAATAGGAAAAGGACAATTGCCTTAAAAACCCTCTTTAGAGTGAAGGTTTTTGTGCTGGCGAGAGGTGTTGTTTTTTTTTTTTTTCTTTCACAAATGGTATGTTACACAAAAGTGCAATGGAAAGATCTTTTTTCATAACTACAGTCAGGTGAATTTAAAAAAAATGGACGTTACAACAAGCGAAGTAGAGTTTAAACAAAACATGGACACCGTTTATGTGAACACACCAGGAAACTCAATCATTTTTTTTTTTTAATTCAGTTCGGGATAGAGGGGTAATGTATAATAATATACAATATATCTGTAAAACATGATATTTACATTTTCACCATGTTTATGGAATGACATCTTGTGTCATATCACGATAAAATAAACAAATCATCACATTTGTGATTTAAATGAAAAACAGACATTTTTGCACTTCTGTTTGTTTTGGGTTTTTTTTTTTACATTTTCTAAATATCGGTAAAGTTATGTGCATATATCCAATAGAAAAGCAATTAGTGTCTGTACTTTCACAGAGGTGGCAGGAATCCCCAATAGAAACTCCAAATATGTAAATGCACTGAGTTCAGACAGGGTCTTAAAAGTCTTGAATTTACAAATCTGCATTTAATACCTTCAAAGTGTCTTTAAAAGGTATTACATTTGACATAGTAAGTCTTTAGTTATGTTTGCAGAAACTTGTTGGCTCTATAGTGTTTAAAGGTGTTTGTTAAATGTCCAAGCTGCAAAGAAAGTAATGTTATTTGACTCGGTTCAACCTGTTCCAACCTAAAGATTTCTATTAAAAATAGGAAATAATCATTAACTTTGCAGCCCCTGATGAGAAATGACTGAACAGTGAGGATCAAGGCATTGCAATAAATAAATAAATACATTTTCCAAAACTTTAGGAATCGTAAATAGTTTCCAGTATTGGTATGAAATGGGCTTTAAATCTTGTTCTAAGTCGTCATAAACAGGTCTTCAATTTAACTTGTAGAAACCTGTAGGAACCTTGGACACGACACAACCGACTGCTTAGCCCTCAAAGTAATCTCTCTCTTGCTTATTATAATTCTGGCATTTTTTGATTCAGGGGTTGCTTTCCTAAAGAGGCCATTGTCCATTTCTCCTGAGTTTGTCCAGCTTTGTCTAAACCGATTGTGCTTGTGCAGGTCAATCCGGAACTGAAGAGTCACTTTGAGGAGAAAGGTTTCCGCTTCGTAGGTCAAGACGTTGAAGGGGAAAGAATGGAGGTCATAGAGCTGGATGGTGGGTGAAACCGATACAAGCTGCTTTTTATTACATGAATTCCAGATTAATTGTGATGCTAGAACTCCTCGTGCTCATAAATTCAATCCTGTGTTCAGATCATCCGTATTTCGTTGGAGTGCAGTATCACCCAGAGTTCACCTCTCGGCCCATTAAGCCGTCACCTCCGTATCTGGGTTTGCTGTTGGCCGCTGCTGGGAAACTGCCGAGCTACTTGCAGAAAGGCTGTCGCCTCTCTCCACGGTAAATCACAAATATTTATACCTCCATTAAACGTAAAGCATCAGCATGTAAAATTTTGTCAAAAACCTATAAAATAAGGCCTTAGTTTTAACTGCTGTATATATGGTATGTATTATTGTTTATTTGAGCTGATGCACATTTCAATCGATTACTACTCATTTGATCCCTCTGGAGCAGTCCGGGTTAAGATGTGGCGTTTTGTCTTTGACGTAGGGACACATACAGCGACCGCAGTGGCAGCAGTACACCAGACTCTGAGATCTCAGAGTTGAAATTACCATCCATCTCCAACGAATTACAAGATGACACCGCACAGAAGAACGACGACAGAAAAGACAGCGGTTATTTACTCTCATGTCTGTTTTATGGACAGTTTAGAAGTGGCTCAGAAATGGATGATTGGGTCGAGCACCTCCTGCACTTCTACAGGCAGCTGGGGATCAACTGAGTGTGCGTGCGTGTTCTGTCCCGTCCCGGAGTAAGGTGTTTTTATAAACAGACTTTAAATACCTATCAACTGAGGAATATTATCACTAACTGCATTCTACAAGAGATGAACATCTTGTAATTTTGAAGTTCAGGCTAGTTATGACCACATTACATGGACTTTGGGGAGGGGGGATTTTTTTTTTACATCGAAAGTGACAAAACAAATGATTGTTTCTCATGTAGTGCATAACTGTTCATTTTAATATACAGGAGGCACCAGGTCATACAATACTGTCAGACTATGTAGCCTAAAGTAACTAAATTATTGATAATATCTTAGTGCGGTGATATCTGGTATATTAATTATACAGTGTATTTTTAATGGAGGAAAAAAAGACCGCAATTTATTGTAGTTTTTAGTTGCATTATTGGAAGAATGCATCATGGCCTGCTTTTTAAAATATGTAATAAGTTTTACACAGACAATCTGAGCTAAATTATAGGGCAGTTACTTTCAGTATATTTTGTTGAGGGGGATCGAGAGTGGACGAACGTCAGTCCCATCGAGTTATGTTTTCAGACAGTTCGGCAGAACTGTCAACTTCACTCATGTAAGATGTTCCGTTTCCATACTGATCAGAATCATGATTATACTACTGTGGCCTTACTGTCAATATGAAACTGATATTCAGGTACAGCCATTTAACAGGTCTACTCTACAGAAAGAGTGAATAAAGGATTTAACATGGTCAGAAGTCCATTGAGTCAAACTTCATGCACCTTTTACCTGGGGTGTGTAAACCAGTTTTTGAAGGAAATCAGATTTTCGTTTTACTCCTGTAGTTAGCCATTAGTGTGCATAGCAGTTAATGTAGTTGCCCTTGCATCTTGTTCCATGACTTGTTTTCTAGATTCTTTCCAATTCTTCCAATTGTAATTCCATTTCTCAACTGCAGTGTATTTTACCTTAGTCCTATGCAAAGTGTATACACTAACGACATGGCCATCTCACACAGGTTTCAGCGGTCACTGAATCCTGACAGCCACTCTAGCCAATAAGTCTTAGTCCTAAAACTGTAGATGTTTAAAATGATTCTACACAACATCCATTCAGCATTAAAATTTTATTTCCAGCAATTAGAAAATTACATCCAGCCATTGTAAATGGACTGCACTTACAGCACATTTTCCACCTTGAAGGCACTAAAAGTACTTTACATATAGGCCTCACATTAACCCATTCACACACAAGTAGGCTTCTGCCAGACCTACTGGGAGCAGTTCAAGGTTCAGTGTCTTTCCAGACAGTGCAGACACCATGAATCACCCGGTACATTTTTAATACATGCAATCACTTTGCCATCTGTTTAAAATGCAGTTGTCATTCTTCAGCCTGAAATGCAACAAGGAATAGCATCAATTCCAGAGATTAGTGGCTGCCAGAGAATTGACATCAAGAAGGTCATAGTCCATCAACAGGTCACGTCACTGGACCTGAAATTTGTAGGAAAATGAGGGAGAATTAATACATGTGAAACAACATTTTAATAACATTGTACATTAAGGCTGATCTCAGTCCCATATCCGCAAGCTTCATCCAGCAGTCCTTAAAAAATGTATAGCATCATCATGGATCAGGAATGAGAAAAGCACCAGAGTACAAATAAAGTCTCATACCTTTACAGATCAGGAACCAGCACAAACCCCACGCAGCCCGAGACGATTAGACTGGATGCCAGTGCCTAGGGGACAAATTCAGGTTGAGAAATTGCAGGAGCATAATAATGCAAGAGCAGCTACTGAACATCTGTAGGACAGCTGAGTGGCTGCTGATGGCACGTAGGGCCACAACAGTCAAAGACCATCCAATGTTCTTGCATACAATTGGAGAACCAGAACTACACACAAGCTCAGGTCCTTAGGAAGCATGCCTTCATCTGTACTCAATACTGCACTTGTATTAAACATACCGTAGCATCGTTATGCCAACAGCTGCAGTTCTTGTTCAGGTGTGAATGTCACCTACAAAACAGAATATTAGTCATTCATCCATACACACTCAGCAATGTGGCAACTGTACCCTTAACTGTGGCTCAGTAGAGTACAATAGTGTCTCAGCAACTTGATCAGTGAGGGCAAGTGTGTCATCACAGCCAGAAACTAGTACCAAATGGGTAGAATGAAGATTACCTGCACATGATCATCCTTTCACATCTAGTCAGGTTTGCTCATTTTCATTTCCACCCGAGCAGTACCTGTAGACACAGTCAACAGTTACAAGAGTAGAAGAATTTGACATCCAGGTGCTAAGAATAAGGTTTAATTGTCCTTTCCCTTAATGTTGCTGAAACAGTTACTTGCAAACTGAGCAGCGACCGTCGGTGAAAGTCTTCCTTTCGGCATCTTTTTGACCGTTCACTGCCACAGTAGGACATGGAACGGCTTCGATAAGTGCCTGTACAGCGGTTTCTCCAGTAGGAAATTACATACTTGCCTGTTCTCATCCTCCAGATCTGGGTGCATCGTTCTGAATGCTGAGCGCATCTAATGTGAAGAAGAGGTAAGCAATTTTAGCTTTTAAAGCCAGTTATTTCAATTTAAGAAATCAGTTTGTCCAGTGACTTCACGCTCAACTTATTTCACAAAAGCAGACTTTACATTCAATTTACATCTGCAATACGTATTCTTCTAGGGTCAATTTAGAGCGAGCTGTAGATTCTTGCTGCAATTCATTGAAAAAAAAAAAAAAATCAATATAAGTTGTTGGAAAGGGGGAGACAAAGGGATTAGAAGGAAAGCAGTTTGATAAAATCAAGAAAAAGTAGATAAAACTAGATTAAAAAGGAGGAGGAGTTAATGGTCGGGTGCTGGGTTATGCTGGGTCTGACTGATTTACTTCAATCTTTGAAGGAAATGCGCCATTAAAGTTAACACTTCACTGTTGACCAACGCTTTAATCACCACGGGGCTACTTTAAACCAACATGGTACATTATGCCCGTAACAGTTTCAACACAGAAGTTTACAAGCTTTAGAATAAGTTACCATTAAGGCCCAACATGGAGACAGACAGACACGTGGTGCGAAGGTTTTGTGCTACATACGAAATTGTAGCGTTCTATACAAGTTACGTAAAATCAGTGGCACAACATTACTTTTGAGCCATGTTTTATTCAATCATAAGTTAGTTTAGTCTTATGCACCATTAAAGCGCCTAAAGTGTTTGGCTTTGCTCAATTGGCTAAAGCTAGCATGAGTCCGCTAACTCATTAAGCTTGGGTCTCCCCTGAGCTATACTTTTTTTTAATGGCTCATAAACACTAAATCTAAAAACACTTTTACTGTGTGGTCACACGATTTAACTAAAATTAAGTAAAAAACAAAACAAGCTCTTACCGAAAAATCTATACCGTCCCATTCTCGTCTCATGGAAGCCACGAAAAGGAAAAAGAAGTGGCCGCGAGCTGTTATATACGCCTGCGCCTTCTTGCCCGTCGCTTATTGGCTAGCTATACTCACGTGATGAACGGCTTGCATGATGGTATATGTATTTCAAAATTCGCTTTACCAAATATTACTATTACCGTGGTTTGTTTTGTCGCTCGGTTGTATTTACACAGGTATAAACCGATATTTGCACATTAATTAAATGTCGTCATCAACATTTTGTAAAACCTTGCACTAAAAATATATACTTTAACTATCTGGTCTGACTTTAACGTTACCGGAAACGCTGGAAATAGTTCAGAACCACGGACAGCAACCTGGTTTATTCTAACAATGGCGCATTCAGTCACAGTCAGTAAATAAACAGCTGCGAAATACTACAAAGCAATGACAGTATTATAAATAGGTGATAAGAATGTCAGCTCTAGATGGTTGTGTGAAAGTATTACATTTGTGCCACAACAAAAAGCAGCTGTCTTCTGGATAAGTTAGATCTTACATAAGCTAAATTCAGTTTTCTTTCGGCTTAAAATCCCAATACAGCTTATCCCAGTCTGCTTCCAAGGCACAATTGCCCCCATTCAGCAGGTTTATAGTAGTGATATCTGGCGTAGTAGAGCATAGGTAAATCTATCACATGATTCGTCTGTGCTCCGTCTCTTCCTGAGCAGAAGGCTGGGGCAGCAGCAGGACGCAGATCGGGGGGCTCCGCATGTAAACACGCCGCGTTCAGGGCTTTGTTTCACTGGCATCCCCCTCCACTCATAGTCATGCCATGGATATTATGTGGCAATACCAGTTCAGAATCATCTTACTCGGGGATTCGACAGTGGGGAAGTCGTCGTTATTGAAGCGTTTCACGGACGGCATTTACAGTGATGTGGCGGATCCCACGGTCGGTGTAGATTTTTATGCCCGAGCACTTGATATCGAGCCCGGGGTGAAAATCAAGCTTCAGCTGTGGGATACGGCCGGCCAGGAGCGATTCAGGTGAGAAATCCTAGAAAATACGTTATAATGTGTTCTGTTGAAATAAACCAGTACCAGATTTGAATGTTTCTGTAATTCACCACTGAGATTTAAATAATGGAGAGGCCCTGCTGTGGTGTCTTCCATTAAAGCCTCTAAATTAAACGAAAGCTTTGGCTCAGTCAGTGCGATGTGATTAAGCCCCCCCCCCCCCAAAAAAAAAGGGTCAGGAGATGATTATATAGGCCTTGATCTTGTGATGCCCTGATCTCGCCTGGGTTATATGTGAAAACCGAGTTGCATCACTGCACCCATTCACGGATGATGGGCATGGACATCCTCCTCATCTCCTCACATTTAGGCCCCGGTGCTGTTCCCTGACATTCTACAGTCTTCAATGCAACATTTTGACTGCAAGACAGTGATGACAGCTCTATATCCAATTGTAGTTTGTCTTTTTTTTTCATTCATTGGTCCTGTTGCTTGTTCTGTTTTATGTGTCTCTGCTGTCACTGATAGTTTCCTTTAAAGCCTCCTTCAGTCTGGACAAGCAGTTCCCCTCTTAGATCTGCTTTCCCTTTTGAAGCTTCTGAAGAGGGTGTTTTCCTTCAGGCTTCACACACTTAATTCTTGCTCTTCAGCCTTCGTTGCTCAGACTGTGACAAGTGCTTGTGAAATCAAAGTCACCAATGTGCATAAATTAAGACATTTGTGCTTCCTCAGACAAGAATCTGAATCCACAAGCCTTTAAAGCAGCTATTTGTCATTTTTTTTCCCCTTAACACATCCAAACATTTGCATCATATTGTGAGGAAATTGTACCTCTTATGCTGCTGTAATGTCCTTTTACAGCAATTGAGCCACTAGCCCTGTGCTGGCCTTTCGTGTAATACCACGTTGGAACACTAGAGGGAGTAATGAGTTACATCTTTCCATCTATAGACCCTTTGCATGTTACGTCACCAAGGCCGTCATCGCCATTTTGTACGTGAATCCAGACGTAAGTCAGTATTAGACTATAGCGAACAGAGCAACAAGGGA
>JAPTYR010000003.1:26763341-26773835 GCA_029814505.1 Siphamia roseigaster | reverse complement strand
CAAGAGCATGTCAATGCGCTTGATGTGCGGCACAACATGCGCTGTGCACACTTGCGGACCAGTTATGTGCATCCCTGATCATAACATCATGCCTGTCACGTCGCATATCATATCCCTTGTCATTCTGTCACACTTGGTGATGTCATTAACACATTCCCAGTGTGGTGACATCACCAGGCGCACAGCGGGGTCAGACTGGGCTTGTTTTGGTCAATGAAGAAAGGACCAATGTTGATTTGTGGGTCGACGCAGGTTTTTAAAATGTGTGATGAACCAGCTAATTTTACTGGAAAAGATTTAGTTACTGTTATTTACAGATAGGAAACCTGGGCATCTTAAGGGCACCATGACCATTGACCTTGACTGACCTTGAAAGGTTAAAATTAAGGTCACACGGTTTTAAATTGTCGTAACTCCATAAAGATGGTGATAAGTACTCAGTTACTATTGTTGACAGATAGAAAACTACACGTAGGCTCCAAAATGCTATCATTGACCTTGAGTGACCTTGAAAGGTCAAACTTATAGTACCACATTTTGAGAGGGAGATGTCGTTTAAGGGCTATTACATTTGCGAAGGGGCGCGGTTTATTGTGCCTGGTACCACTTGTTGTTTTTGCTACTTTAATCCACAGCTCCAGCACAGTCGTGTTCTGGAAGGATCCTGATGTAGACATATTCCCAGAAGAATCCTCAGGACAGCTGCATTTTGGCAAAGCTTGGACCAGAAACACATCCTGATAATGGTTCCCCTTCACACATCATAGGTGAGATGTTAAAAAAAGAGAAGATTTAGTTCAGAGATTAATGTGTCATGAGTAAGGCACCAGTGCGTGGATGTTTTATGATGACAGATTCCCCCGACTGGTAACTTCCAGGTGCTTTCATGCTGTGGAATCAGTAATAGTGTAAAGGTCTGTTGGGAACATATGGGTCAGAGTTTACAGATACAGAATGCCCTTCATGTAAAGAGTTAACCCTTTTCCATTCTGGGCTGATGAAACTTAAAAATAAATTGAAAACTTGAACTTGAAAAATACCTGTTTGAATTTTTAAAAATCCAGCTGTTGTTCAAGTGTTTGGAGTACAGATAAAAGAATTGACTCTGTAAACGTAACACCATATAGTTTGGACCAAAACACTTACTGTTTATTCAACAGGTAAAAAGCTGTTGACTTACAAACTAAAAATAGAATGAAAGGTACTAAAAATATACTAAAATGCACAATACAACACTAATATGTATTAAAATAGCATATAATCCACTGAAAAAGACTAAAATGCACTATAGAGTAAAATGCACAAAAATTACTAATATACTAAAATGCACTAAAAATATAAAAAATGCACAAACAATATACAAAAATGTCCTAAAAATATAATAAAATGCACTAAAAATATTAAAATGTGCAATATTACCCTAAAATGCTCGATGGAGTAAGATGCACAAAAAATACACTAAAATCCAATAAAAATATAGAAAATGGACTAAAATACACTACAAATAGAGTAAACTGCCCTAAAATATACTAAAATACACAATACAACACTAGAATACACTACAAGTGCAATAAAATGCACTTAAAATATAATAATATACTAAAATGCACTGAAAATATAATAATATACTAAAATACTCTAAAAATAGAGTAGAATACTCGGACAATATACTAAAATGCACAATAGTATGCTAAAATGCACTTCAAATAGAGTAAAATGCACTAAAAAAAGACACTAATCTACTAAAATCCACTGAAAATTGAGAAAAATGCATTTTAACATTTTACTAAAATGCACAATACTTCACTAAAATGCACTAAAAATACAGTAAAATGCACTAAATAGTAAAATGCACTCAAAAATGCAGGAAAATGCCCCAAAATTCGCTTACATGCACTAAAAAATAGTTGCAGAAAAAAATCTTTTCCAAGAAACACAAACAAATGTAGATTTTTGTTTGCTGTTGCCTTAATGTTTTTGTGCTTAAACCATGGTATTTGTTTGCATTTGGTAGGTATGGACCATTTACCAACAGACCCATGTCTAGAATTTATGGTCTTAATTTTGGTCGTAATTTCTGGGTCACCACCACCTACTTCAACTGGTCATAATTTTGGAACTATTTGCAATTTACCCTTGGAATTTGTATAAGTATATGAACATGTCGAAAAATCTGAGTGGGTCAGGTGGAGCCAAACAAACAAAATACACAGTACACAGTACTAAGCATTGGAACACAGCCCTACTGTCAGGGCCGGAAGGGAGGGAGTTTTTGGTGGGTTGGGAACATGGGGAGGCCATTTTGAGAAGGTCATTTTAACCACCTCCTCCACACTCTTCTCCGAGTAGCAATGAGTTTTGGATTTTTATTAACCACAGAAAGTAAATGCATGGTTCCTTCCTAACCCTAACCCTATAGAAATATATCTCTTGCATTTCCAGGCCTGAGGGGCCTGGCAGTGGAGGGAGGGGTCTGGCAGTGGAGGGAGGGGCCTGGCAGTGGAGGGAGGGGTCTGGCAGTGGAGGGAGGGGTCTGGCAGTGGAGGTCTGCAGCCAGCACCTCTTGCTTGCAGAGGTGAAAGTGAAACCTATTACTCATTTACATCATTTATTTGGAGGGGGTGATCTGCCTTGGTGGAGGTTTGTGCTCTCAGATTGCTTTTCTAGTTTTAATTATAGTTTTGATTTATTTCAGTTAATGGAAATATTTTTTCAATTGTAGCTGTTCTTGTTTGTTTTTGTTAACGATAATAAACTTGTTGCCAGGTCTGAACCTGGTCCAGGTCAGGGTTCAGGTTCAGGGCTCTCCCCAGACAGTAGAGGTGCAGTCCCTCCTTGTCACGATCTGAGCACCTCCTTGCTGTATTTCAAACCTCCAGCGTCATGCTTGCAATCTTTCGGGAGTTCCGTCAGCTCATGGTGATTCAAGCATTTAAAAGGCCACTTTCCGCACGAAATTTCCCATTAGCAACTCCAGCTGATGCGAATCATGACCAAGCGCAAGGCGTAAATGAAGCTGGCATTCCTCCGAGGAGGGTGGAGGCTGCCATCACACAACGTCTTTAACAAAGATATTAAAATGTGTAACAAAATATTTTTTTAAATATACACAGATGTTAAAACTTATTTAAAAAAAATGTTAAAAGCACAGAAATGGTCATTGTGTTCAGTTTAAGATGCTGCAGTTCTTTCTTAATTCATAAATGTGTTTAAAAAAGATATTTAAGCACATACAGAGTTTCAACGATGCTAAATATCTATCTATCTATCTATCTATCTATCTATCTATCTATCTATCTATCTATCTATCTATCTATCTCTCTCTCGCTCTATCTCTCTCTCGCTCTCTCTCTCTATCTCTCATCAGCAAAACAGAACTTTTGTCATTTCTTTTCCAATGTATCTTATGAAAATACATAACATTTGCCACAGTTTAATAGAACCAACTAAAGCGGCTCCATACTGAGAAAAAAAAAATCCTATATGTTCTTATGTGAATGATGCAACAATAAAGAAATATGGAAGAATTAGTCATTTGCTCTTTGAGCTTGTATTTTATGCTGAAAACCATGTATATGTCAAAGAGTGTCCCTAGAATCCAAAACCTTTAAGACTCACTTCAATATATTTCAATTCATCACACAGTGTATTGTCATTGCATCATGTAATAAGGAGTGAAGACATTGTAGATTCTTCTCTTTGTGCATCTTTGTATGTAATATGTGACAACGTTCACTGTTTTGGCAACCAAATCTTCCTTTTCCCCCCTACTTTTTCTGTCAGCAATCTTCATACCGTTCACTCATAACAAACTCCTGACATTCTGACAGCTGTTTAAAACCCCTTAAATCCGATGTTACAAGGGAGAGATGTCTACAGTACTTTAGTTTAGATGAGAACTGTCTGTCTTTGAATTTTTTCCTAAAGCATCAAATAAAATTGCTGCTTATTTTAGAGTTACTTTGCACGTCCTGGGATGACACTTTGAAAATTGATCTTAGTCTGACCTGATTACGATGTATTAGTTAGTGTTAATTGGATTCATTTAGAAGAAAGTGCCAGTAAGATGACAGATATGACGCCTTTGTTCAGACACATGTTGTTATATCTGTAGTTTTTATTCTGCAGACGAACCTATATTACCTTCTGGTGAAATAATGTGTGATCTAACTCTTATTGCATCAGTTGCCACAATCCTGTTAGAGTAAATTGGATAGTTGTATAAATTGCATCATGGAATCATGTGACCAGTGGCAGCAGAGTGTTTGGATTGCATCCTTTCTGCAGACATTGTCATTCTATCTCCCTCCTTGGAGCTTGGAGACAGTATGTTGCCGAGATTTATAAATACAACAGGACCCAGCAGATACTCAACCCAGTCTGACCTCATCTGTTCTATTCCGCCATATAGCCTTGACCTCTGAACCTTTCCAGTTTTCCCTCAGTCGGACTCAAAGATTTTACGTGAGGCTGCAGCAATGCATGATGTAGTGCCAGCGAGAATATTCTCTCACCAGGCAATAGCCAGACAGTGTGACTTGTTTTGCAAAGAAAAACAAGTATTTTTGTCATGCTCATCACTGTTGTGTTTGTGTGTCACTGTGCAGAATGATGCCTGTGCAGTTTGACGCTGTCAGTCTGTTTTCACATTCATCTGCTGAAGGAGACATGTTTTTAAGTTTGAGTTTAGGGCGTGTGGAGCGGAGCGAAGAACATCTTATGTCTAGCAGTCAAGTCTTTGAAATGAACAATAATTACATATTCAGGGGGTTTTCAATGGAAGGGGTGGAGGAGATGTCATTGGAACACATCTGAATGAGGTCACTACACTTTTCTGTGGAAAGACTATCAGCCACAATTATTCAGTTCAGTGCAGAGTCTTCTTACTAACATGGCCAAAGGGGATCATTATATCCAAATGAAACACCAACTTCTCAATAGTTTTCACTCAGGACTTTTGCTGATACAAGTCATTAGCCTTTATTTTGCTTAAAAAACAAGAAAAAGCTACACAAAGAAACACCTCTGTGACATTTGACCCCCCCCCAGCCCAAGTTTAATTGATATAATTACGTCACTATCAAGTCATGTGGTTATAAGGCTCATTGGAACGGACTCTTTAAGTCACTACCATGCATTATATTTACGTATTGCTCATACTATTATACGCTTCAGTTACGGTGGCTGTCGTGCACCAAAACAGACCACTGATCACCATCATGATAATAGTTATGATGATGTAATTATGTACATTTCAGGCAAAGCACAGCTACAATATGCACCATAACCAGTATAGGCAATACAATATGGGTGCTTCTATAAAACTGGGTACATTCAACATTTTGACATATTTGACCCAATAATGAGCTCATATATATATATATATATATATATATATTGCTCTGAGCCATTCTAAAATATGGGGGCCAAAGATACCTCAGTGTCGGTGCATTTATTTCTTGAATACATGGCTTGAAAGGTTCTTATATACTGCTCGAAATGTTATTAAATTTGATGATCCTACTGTTTTTTCCAATCCAGACATGTAGGTTTTTCATGCATCTCAGTCTCATTCTCGGTTTTGTGTGAAACCCATCTTGTCCACTTGTGTTACATGCAGAACCTGCCCAGTTAAATTCATATATTTCACAAATAATTTTGCAACACCGGGTGTTTTTGTGAAACAGTCTGCCTTGAATAATTGGTTAAATTCCCAAAATGTACCGGTGGGAGAATAAAAAAAATATATTCAAATAAATATTTTTTTGGTCATTTTTACTGTTACATACAGACTTTGTATTAAATAGACTGTAAAATAATATAAAATGTGTGCTCTCTCTCTGAAAAATCTTTTATCGCTGTAAGTATTTACTTTTTTAAATAGACCCAAAGTTCTTCCAAACTTGCTTCATAACATTTGTCTACACCTGGTTTGAACTTTTAGCCCCATGTCCAGTTTTACAGAAGCACCCAAATACATTTACACACACATAATGTTTAATTTTATATAAAACATTAGTCTTTAGAACTCTGACAGCACTGAGAACCGAGATTTAATTCCAATTGTAGCTTAGTATCTTCCTTATAAACTACCAATTTTGCCCTTAAAGCCTAAAACAAACTCCAAAAATATGATGTATTCCTTCTGATAAGTTTCTCAATCTGTTCATTTATTATCATGGCCTTCCTTATTCTCTTATGTTGTTGGTATTTATGTGATTTTTATGCTGAAATGCTGCACTCCTGCCAAGACAAATTCCACCTTACGGGAAATATAGGATTTCTTGATCTGGATCCTAATATACTATAAGGGAAGCCTGTTCACTGCCACCAAATGCTAAACATGATTTTAGATTTAGAGTCGTTCTTTACTCTTTTTGCAAAGTGACAGTGCTACTTGTTAGTATTATTTATCCATTGTGGCTTTAAACAGTAAATTTTGCATTGGTTTTACCGTGTTAGTGAATAGTTTAACCCCTGAACACCTGAATTTAAATATAAGTATATCAAAAAAGTAAATGTTAAATTAAGCAGAGATAATAAATTTGTCTATAGCACATACAATAGATAGATTTCTTGGTATGTGGCATAATTGAGACAGTAGGAATTAAGGGGTTAACATACTTTTACCTTTTTTTCTCAAGGTTTAGGAGATAAGATTATCATGTGTTCACCTGGTGAATTCTATTGTAATGGGAGCTTTACTGTTTTCACTTAAATGGAGCAGAATGGAGTCACTGCAAATAAAATTAGATGGTTACAGTAAAACTAAGTGGAATATTCGAAGTAGAAATCTGTGTCAGGGCTGTTATCATGGATGACTTACTTAACATCAACTAACGAGCAGCTCCCAGTCATAACAACACAACTCCAACACAAACATCATGTAAGTATACACGCATGAAATAATCTACATATTCAAGTGCGGTATTATTTTATACCAAAACTGATGAAAGGAAATGCATAATTTCCTACATAATGTTGACTGAGCGACACTTGTTCCTGGTCTTGTTCAGCTGTTACAGACGCTAAGCCTTTTTATGAGCATGAAGTGTATGAATTTTCATACACTGTGTAAATGTAACCTGCCCATTTGCATATAGTGCTTTCACATTCCATGTTAAAGTGCATCCTTTTGAATAAAGAACCGCATTTTGAGTTATTTTCAAAAGAACATGCCCTTTTTATTCCTTCATACCATCCTCCATCTGTACTTCTTCTTTTTTTTCCTGCATTTATTCTAAATAACTGCTGCCATCATTTTTTTTTTCCTCACAAGTACCTCACAAATGTCTAATAAAAGTGTGAGAGGCAATTATATCATGGCATTTCAGTAATATTTCTTTATCTTAATAATGGACAGAGCACTCAACGCTAAGCCTCTTTTTACGAGGGCCCATTTTAATGTATATGGTGCCAAAAGAAGTGCTCCTTGTAATGTGATGTAAAGCCTCCTTTCCTGAGCTGCGCTTTGTGTGTCACCATATTTCCCTGCGTTACAGTTTGTAAATGTGCAGATGACTGGTTTAACCTTTGGCTGCTTCTCGAAAGCTGCTCGATGCGTGATGAGTGTAACACTTAACGTGCACGAGAAAGATGAGAGGTGAGAAACAAAACAAAACAACTTACAAAAGGAGTGTAAAGTATTGCACCGGAAGGAGAGGATGGAGTGTTCCACAGGGCATCTGAATCAAAGCTCTCTCTTCTCTCGTGTGCGGAGTAAGAGGGGAGGTGTGAGCTGTAATTAAGTCGAAGCTAAGACAGAGCGACTCTCTCTAAGGAGCCCTGATCTCTTTCAAAAGGGTACTCTCATCGCTGTGGTTTTAGTGCCCTATTAGAAGAGTTTTTTTGCATATTGTTTTAATGCACGAGCTGGTTTTAAGTTGTGTTTGTGGTAACAGCTGCTTTGGGCTTGTGTATTCATTGAACTTTTTTTTGACAGTTGGCTCCAGGGTAGCAGTGTTTCTCCATACACTTGGTAGATTAAACCTAGCAAAAGTACCAGGTGGTGCTGTGTTTTGCCTGCAGAGCAGCCGGAATTCATTGCCCTCAATCCTGCGAGTTACTAGAAATGTGTGACAAGGATGCACGTCTTTGGTGACACGACAGCATCAACCGGCTCTTTTTGGCAGCAAATTCATGCTACAGGCGAAAGAAATTCGGATCAGTGCTTCAAAGCTGCATATTCACACCCCAGACTTGATGTCAGCCAGGGTTTGCATCAGGTGCCGAATGCAGACTTGATCGCGTGTAGCAGTCTGGAAGATGAAAATATTAACGTCCAAAATACCCAGTGGGAAATATGCAAATAAATATATTCATTAGTTGCATGTAAAATGTTGTATTTTGCCAAGAAAATACATACCAACTAAGCAGGGATGGAAATTGATGAGATTTTATCGATTGCTGCAAATATTATTTTCAATTCTTCTTATCAGTCCATTTCTGTATCAGTTTCCTCATTGATTCCTTATCCTTTGTGGAAATTTCAATACACATTTTCAGTGTAAAAACAACCAGTTTATTATCTTTGATGCCAGACTCCACCGCTTCCGTTTGCCCTGTTCTCACAGTGTTATAATTAGTTTTGATTTTAAAATACATACATGAGTCTATAGTTATCGTGGTTATGTTTTAATTTAGTGAAGATATAGGAAACGCTACATAGCATAGACAAAGGTTAAGTTGGAATAAATTAGCAGGAGTTTGATTTTGTACACTTTTATCCCCCAGAAGGTTTAAAGCACCCTTTGTGTAATTGGTGTAGTGAGTGCATACTTAAGAAGAGCATACACTGCAAAAGGAGATTTCAAGAGAGTAACTTTTTTTTTTTCCCCGTTAGAAAAACATTAGAGGGGTCACATTGTTCTTATGTTAACAGTGAGATCATTTAAAGAACATCTTGATGTGACCGTTTTATGTATATGTTAAAAATAATTGTTCTTCTCAGTGTTTGTAATAAGCACAACTTATTTGTTCCAGTATTTTTTGGCCTTATTTTTTATTTTAGTTTTATTCTACTGAGGACATCTAGCCAAGCCAAACTTGTTTACCCCATCGGCATTTTTGTTTTCTCAAATAAGTCTTTTGGCTTCTATCAGCATGCATATAATGAACTAATAAACTCAAAGGCAAATGATTCTTGTTTTTGATTTGAAACTTGTTCTCAACTGGGTGGGGTTTTGTTTTGTTATTTTGTTACATTTTCTGCTTTATTGTTGTAATAAACCAGTTGAAATCATAGTGACTTAGGCTACATTCAGACTGCAGACAATTGTAGCCCAAATCTGATTTTTTTTTTTGTCCGTATGTGACCTGTATCCCATCTGTTAAAGACAGTTTGAACAACACAGATCAGGTGTTTCAAATCTAAATCAGTCCACTTTCAAATGTGGCCCTCAATCCATTGTGTATTTGATATTTTCCAATGTGACTTCAGTCTGAATAAGTCACATTATTCTGATCTTCAAGTCATTGAAATGTAACATGTCATAATTCTGCACGCCAGGAGGAGATGTATCAGGAAAAACATACTTACCTCTGTTCTCCTGCATGATCACATATTACATCAAGACCTTCTTAGCACAACTGAAAAAACTGCATTTATTTGAAAAGTTATGGAGAATAAGGATCATGTTGACTTGTGTAGGCTATTGTGTGAGTGGTGTTAACTTTATAAGTTCATTCATACTGCAATTATACTGTCCTTATAAGGAGATAAATAACAGTCCGATTGGGTTCATACTGTCTACGAAAACAAACAACTTACAGTTTAAAGTTTTACTGTTATAGGACTGAGGTACAAACAGAAAACAGTGGTTTGCTCTGCTCTCATGATAACACAAACAATATCCTATGCGTCCAATGCGAAATATCTGATGCGGAATCCAATGTGTATCTGATATTTTGCAATGAGACTTCACTCTGAATGGCCAGGTCGCATTTATCTGACCTTTAAGTCATTGAGATGTAACAAATGTCACAATTCTGCATCCCAGGAGAAGGTGTATCGGGAAAAAAAAAGTGTTTCAGTAATCACAGTGCGTCCCATTTTGGTCACATATTACATCAGGATGTTTTTTTGCGAATGTGGGTTACTTCAGGGTTGCATTCAGTTCATACTCAAAACTGATGGAAGACACGTTTAATGTGTAATATGAATGAGCAAGCAAAAAAACAAACAAACAAAAAAACATATTTCACCAACAAAATGCGAATTGTGCATTAAGACCTCCTGTTGGAAGGTAGTCTAAGACAGACAGAACATACAACTTGCCTGATGGGATAAAAAGCCCCAAACAGCTAAAAACAAATTATACAAAAACCCTGAATCACACTATCCCATAGAAACAGTTATTTCAAGATATAATGCAAGCTTTTCAACCAAGAATAGCAGAATTAACTAGAAAAGCACTCGGAGAGCGCAGACCTCCGCCAAGCATTGCTATTCACCATTGACCGCAATGTTAACGAAAATTTCAAAGTGATCCAGAA
>JAPTYR010000003.1:26485738-26498381 GCA_029814505.1 Siphamia roseigaster | reverse complement strand
CTTGCCGGTTCCTCATCCGGCGGTGACCTTGGATTTGACCTTGAGTGACCTTGAAGGGGGGATTTAGGGTTTCGGCCGTAAAGGCGGGTTTCTCCTAGTAAAGTAAAAATAATGATGATGATGTAACATCTAAAACCTGACAGCTGCAGTATACTGCTCAAATACAAACTCACAATAATCTTTCGTTAAACTAATAAATATTTATAAAATAATGACTTGAAAAATTTCTATTTTGTTGGTTTATTATTCATTTTTGTTGGTTTTATTGATCAGTTTGGCTGTTGTTGCTTATTTTGTTGATTTTTCTACATTTGTTTTTCATTTTATTATTTACATTTGTTCTATTTGTGTCTATTTTTTCATGTTACTTATTATTTTGTTGGTTTATTATTGTTTTTTGTTTTACGCATTAATTCAGCTGTTTTTGTTAATTTTGTTGCTTATTTTATTCTCTTTTTTTTTGTTCTTATTATGGAACTGCTAAAGGCTCAGGAGTTAAAGGGTTAATTGTTTGTAATCAGGGCTGGGCGATATGGACCAAAAGTCATATCCTGATATATTTAGGCTGTATATCGATATGCGATGTATATTCTGATATTTTTAGCACAAAGTGAGAGCAAATGTTCAGTCAAAGTCAAATATGACATTTCACAAGTAGTTTTATTGAAACTGTTGAAGTGAACATAAATACTGTATAACAACAGGAGTTCCTTTTGAGCTCATCCGGCCTTCAAGCCGATGAGCTAATGCCACACCAAGGCGTCCGTCGTCCGTCCATTGTCCACAATTTACATAAAACGCTTCTCCTCCCTCATTTCTCAACCTTTTCAAATTCATTTTGGCAGGCTCATAGGTCTACCCATGGGCCATATAGCTTCTACTCAGATTTTTGAAATTTTGCATTTTAACCAAGTTATAAGCTAATTAAGTTAGGAAATCCTAGCCTTTGGGAGGATGAGCTCCAGGGCCATTGGCCCTTCCATTATTTTTATTCTTTTAATCAAATCACCATAAAGTGCACATTTAAATAAAAAATATCATGAATAGCTTATGAAATAAAATAGACCAATGTTTTTGGCTCTTTGGCTGGAGCAGGGATAACCACAGAAATCTGAACTACGTCGATATATGCGATATGGTCTAATTCCATATCTCATTAAAAATATATATCGATATATTGCCCAGCCGTACTTGTAATATTTTCTCACTGACGTGTACATCTTAGGCTCATACACATTCATTCATATTTATAGTCACAGAAAAACTATTAGACAACCCTTGTTTTCTTCAGTTTAATGCCTGGTACAACTAAAGATACATTTGTTTGGATAAATGTAAAGATAACAGTAAAAATATCTCATAGGTTTTCAGTTTCGAAGCTGATATCTATCCATTTTCCATGGTTTTCTTGATAATAACCGCACCATGAAACATCTGGAATTTTATGTGAAAGTATGGAAAAAATATTTTTCGAATTCAAATGTTAGAGTATGTTCAAAGACGCATAATGTTGTAAGATTAGAAATACATGAGGGAAGCATATTAGAAATGTTTTTAAAAAAAGTGTGATTTCACTAACTGGAATGATTCTAGTGAACGTTGTTTGTGTGACATTCACACACTATTGTGATTTTAATATGTTTTCAAAATGTTTGTCAGTGCAACATAATTTTCTGTGAATTATACATTCATTCATTCATTCGTTTATTAAAACCAACGTTTCTACAACACACCACAGGTACACACTCAACCAAAAATGTAGGAACGCAAGCATAAAAGCACATTAATTCAAAGTCTGGGGGAAAATGGCAGTTTTGAAAAATTCTGAAATGTTTATTTAGATAAAGAGCAAGTATGTTGGTGCATGTGAATGCATTAGATCTTATTATTACAATTATCCAATTATTCCAAGTTATTGGACTTTTCTGGTCATATAAATAGGCTCATTGTTGTTGTGTTTTGGTTTTTTTTGTGCAGAAATCAAGAAATTGGAGGAGCAGTACAACAGCATTGACATTCCCAATGAAGAGAGTGTTGTCACCTACTTTAAAATCCGACAGCAGCTGGCCAAGCTGGGAAAAGACATCCAGGAGTTTATCCACAAACCCAAACACTGCCTGCCCTTCTTACAGCCCGGACGACTCGTCAAGGTACGTTTTCACACAGAACGATGCAGAAATGTGGGGAAAAAAACCCACATGGGAATTTGTCAACATAATGGAAGCAAACGCGCAGTCTGGTGGAAAATTCTGTGTTCCATTGTCATTAAAAATAAAAGTTAATTTATTTTCAACAAAGTGATAAGTGTCTTACATCTGACCCCTTCTGCATCTCAAGAGTTGGGTTACAATCATCAATAATCAGGTGCGATGAGTGATGTAACTGGTCAAATGTACAGGGTTTCCCATAAGTCTCCATACAAAGGAAAAGTCATAAACCATTTTTATTTATATAATATGCTCTATATGACTGCCATTTTGTCAGGAACATGTTTCAGTATGTCCTCCGCTGCTGAAGAACACTTCTAAGAACATCTGGATTTATTTATGTTAGAACCATATATGTATGGAATGGTTTATATCTCCTATGTACGGAGACTTATGGGACACCCTGTATACTTCCACTAACAGAAATATGCGTATATTGAGGTCAGTCTACAAAGTTTTCCAGAATTATATATGAGTAACCCATGAATTCTAAATGTTCAGATGGAAATCACCACTTTGTGTGATACTGCTTTAATGCATCAGTAATTGTGGTCTTAGATTTTTCTTCATCATTTAAAGGCTTGTTGTTGTCGTTACAGGTGAAAAATGAAGACTCTGACTTCGGCTGGGGAGTGGTCGTAAACTTTTGCAAGAAGGCTAACGTGAAGGTACGCTGTTGTCACTAGGGATGCAATGGTACTCGTTGTAGATAGATAGATAGATACTTTGTCATTCAGTTCTACAAGTGCATACAGAATGAAATGTGGTTGTACTCAGTACGTTTCAGTGTAAAGTAACAAGATAAAAATAGAAATATTAATGTTAAAATATAAGATCAACTAAATAAATGTGTAAAAAAAAAAAAAATTCGTAAGAATAGAAATTCATGCTCAGTGGAATATAGAACAGTGCCAAGTGCAGATTATTGTATGATTTTAAAAAGTCATAAAATAGGCTAGAATACACGTTAAAAGTGATTTTCTTTTATTTATTTATTTATTTAATAGGGATGATGCATTTAACATAGTGTTAGTATAAGACATAAATCTGATGTCTAGCTTACCAACTTAAGTTCACACCCACTCCAGTATATTTCATTATATATATTTCAGTATATTTCCATGTTAACAAATAACTGATTTAACGTCTGCAAACGTAAGCCCCGTTGACTCTCGTTGTATGCTGTTTGGAATATCTATGGTGTTTTGCTATGGAACCAAATATCTGTGGGAGAGCTACCATGGGTGAGTAGTACAGTTCAGTTTACATTATAATTTAGGCCCCAATTGAAAAAAAACGGTATTTATCCGTTAATCGTTTTTCTTTGATTACAGTGTTTTTATGATCGTGACAAGGCACAATGGTAATCACCATCAAAATTCGATTAAATGTCCAGCCTTAATACTTAGCCTATTATTGTATCACACCACACACGGACTCGCATTCCACCATAGTTTCACCTTTTGTGTCACATTTTTTATCTTTCTGTCTCTTTTTCTTTATTTTTATGCCACTCTTTATGTGTTTGGCTGAGGCCGTTCAGCCTGGACAGACTTTTCTCTGTCAGTCATGTTAATGGTTTTCCTCCAGGACATTAGCACTTTGTAATCTAAGGGATGTTTGTCTCCTCGGTCGTTTATCCAGGACAACAGATGGAAATGAGCTTCTCAGCTAAACCTGGTGCATGGATCTTGTTCTCTGTAACTAATGCCAAAACACACTGTCCTGGAACTAAATCGATAAATGGAATGAAATATTGGAAATGCGAACAAAAAAGGCAGAATAAACGACTTTCTGGTGACTGACACATCAAGAAATGAGTCACTGGTTTAACCATTTAACCCCTGATGCGTCAGCGCTGACACATTCTGAATAGATGATTTAGTTTAAAGATATTCTATGCAACTTTTTTCATAGTCTTGAATGTGACAAATATTTGAACAGATGTTTGGATTGCAAGGAATTTAGTGACAAGTGACGTTAAGTGCGTTCGACCATATACTGTACTTCTTAGACATTTGTTGCTATTGGGGGCCCCCTAGTGGTGTGGGGGCCCTAAGCCACCACATAGTTCCCTTAAGCCTCAGGCCGGCCATGCTCAGGAGTGAATGACAAAAGAAGCGAGAGAAAAAAAGATGACAGAAAAATACAGGGGATGAAAGGAAAGGGTAATTTACTGCATGTGTGGGAAAAAAGAGGGAACGCTTCCCTCATACAGAAGACGGAGTTTCGGGAATAAAAGCTCCCACTCCGAAAGCCAAACAATGGGGAAGTGGATTGAGGATCAGAGTCAGAATGGGATGGGGAGGCGGTCGTTCAGATGAGATGGAGCTGGCGACGGCGGTTAGAAATGATGACTTAAGAGGAAAATGGAGCTTGAAGGAGCCCAGCAGTCAGCATAGATACACCGATGGAAGCAGCGTGTTATGGACTTGTTTTGGAAGATCCCGCCTCCGAAGAGCCAGGGGTCACGACGGGCAGACACTATTACATCCACAGAGTCATGGAAAAGTCACTGCTGCCTTTCCACGGCCCATTGGACTTATGATGAAGTGAGTCTAAATAGCTGCTTTCTTTTATTTCTGTGGAAGTCATCATCATGTTCTGGACAGATGGTGTGCAACTGGGAGACTGCCGCTTTTTTTTTTTTTTTGATCGTGGTTTAGTAAAGTCTGTGCGTGGGGTTGGTTGGACTGTACAGAAGGTTAGAAAGGGGTGGGCAGTTGTTTTCTTATGGGGCCACAGGAGAAACTTTGACAGTTGTTAACCCTTTAACCCCTGATGCGTTGGCGTTGACACGTTATGGATGGTTTAGTTTAAATATTCAGAAAAATTCAACTTTTTTTTCATCTTGTTTTTATTTTAATCTTTTTTTTTTCTTTAATTTTGTTCCGTTTGTGTCTTACTTTGTTCATATTATATATATTTTTTTGTTTTTTATTGATCACTTTGGCTGTTTTTGTTCATTTTGTTTATTTTTCTACATTTTGTTTTTTATTTATTTTTTTCTTTCATTTTGTCCCGTTTGTGTCTTACTTTGTTCATATTACTTATTATTTTGTTGGTTTTCATTGATCACTTTTGTTCATTTTGTTGCTCAGTTTATTCTAAAAAAAAAAACAAAACAACATTTCTATGGATCTGCTAAAGTCTCAGGAGTTAAAGGCCTCACGCTTAATACATTTTATATTTATGCAACAAATTTCACTGTTGTTAACCCTTTAACCCCTGATGCATTGGTGCTAGTAAGTTCTGAATGGATGATTTAGTTTAAATATTTTAAGAAATTAAAAAAAAAATAGTGTTTTTACTGAGTTTAGTTGATGGAACTGATGTATGGAGATAAACAGGTGTCAAAAAGAAACTGATTTAGAAAAAGACTAAACTAAAACTACTGGAACTAAATTGCAATACTAGTTATTTCTTTTTTAAAAATTCAATTGTTTTTCCTTTCATTTATTTATTATTTTGTAAATATTTATAATTTTTTGCATTTTGTTTAGTTTTAAATTTTTTTTAATCTTATATTTTCTTCACTTTGCTCCATTTGTGTCTAACTTAGCTCACGTTAATTATTTTGTTGGTTTATTATAATTATTTTCATTTTATTCATTACTTTGCCTGTTTTTGTTCATTTGTTGCTTATTTTATTCTTTTTTTGTTAACTGTAGGGGTGGGATTTAATAAGCTATGCTTCTTCCCACTCGTTTTCAGGTGTGTAAGTGTTATTGAATTAATTTTCTATTTTTGTTGATTTGTAAATTGATTTTACTTTTCTCTTGACGTCTGAAATAAATAAATACAAACAAACTGCTCAAGCCTCAGGAGTTAAAGGGTTAAAGTGCTGATGAAGTGAAAAACAAATAAATAAAAGTTAACCGTATCTATATCCAGGCCTACACTTTCTACTCGTTTGCATTTTTATCATTTCCCATTAAAGCAGCAGGTCAGTCTGTAATCCAACCCCACAGATTTAGATAAAGAAAAAACACACAGGCTCCGCCCCTTTCTATGGATCTGAGCCGATATTTGTGACCCTGCCTATGATAACCCAGCTAAATTAATTTTTTGGTGAATCTCGACTATATGCATAAATCACTTCTACATAATGTAAAGAACATAATAGTCGAGATTCAGCAAAAAATGACTTTAGCTGGGTTATCATAGGCAGGGTCACATATATTGCCCATCGCCTTAAAAAATAAATTTTTGCCTTTAATTTTTTTTTTTTTTTTTTAAATGCCACATAAATCTGGCCAGGAATGATTTATTTACAAATCCCTCTGTAAATGTCTTCAGAACACTGCTAAGTGTATAACTGGAAAGTTTGGTGTGCATAGGTGCTACATAGGCTGAAATGTTTCTATCACAGCATGGCAAAAAAACTCCTTTTGAGAAAACAACATTTAAATACATATTGATGCCATACAGCTGAAGGAGTGTCGACAAAAATGACATGAGATCAAAAAGTCTGCATCAGGAATATCAGAGTGATATTTCTGTTTGGTGTTAAAAATAAATCCTTAACATTTAGTCACTTTGCTAAACTATTCAGTCAAAACTGATTAAACTTAGATGCATGGTCTTAGGGGCTGTTTGCACGGCGCTGGATTCAGCTGATTCCAGGAAGATTTCATTGCGGATTATCCTTCTGTTTAGACGGACACGGTGCCTTGAGTACCTGAATCTGGAAAGGTTTGATCCCAGGGTCCAGGGTGGAATGCTTTCGATACGCTCCATGTTGCAAAGCCGTGGAAACTCGAATCAGAGATTTCCGGGGTGAAACAATGACGTGACCGCATGCACGCACAGCTAAGAACCGCCAGTTAACCCACTCCAGGCCAGTTGGTGGCGGTAATGCGCCTCCAAGTTGGTTTTCCTTCCTCTGTGACAGAATAAAGCTGCAGGAAGACGATGGAACAACCACAACAACAATGGCCGATTTGCGAGTAATATACGTGCTGCTTACTGTGCTCGGTTCCATTATTGTTCATAAATACTGGCGTTCTCTTCTTCGTCTTCATATGTAAAAGCTGTCTAAACCAGAAATTGTTTGTGCGCAGGTGCGTCTTTTGCCGTCGCTGTTTCACTACAACTCTACATCGCCAGCTACTGGTGTGGCATGGCCACTACAGCGTATTCAGCCATCCTAGCGGACCCATGTGAACACAGATCATTGTCGCAGCGGCTCCATGTGAACGCGGAACGCAAAGAAGAAATATTTGCGGAATTAGATCCTAGTGTTGCCATGTTAACAGCCTTAATCTGGGATCTTGTTGATCTTTTTTTCAACATTTCAGTTAGCAAAGTAAAATTTTGATGAAACAAAGACTGAGAGAAATAATTGAGATCATGATCATTTTGAACATTTTAGTGACATTGCATGGGGTTATTCAATTCAATACAATACACTTTATTCATCCCTTGAAGGGAAATTCAGAGATTTGGCCCCTGGTCTCCAGGTGGGACTAGACTGCAGCCAGACAAACAGCACAACCTTGTTCTTGAAACAGAAAAAGCAATCAGCAGCACAAAATTGAATTAACCAATGTCATGATGCATTCCTTCAGTTCAGTCAGTGACCATTTGAAAGAGGAGTTTTCAAAGTTTTGAATGGCTAACCTCAACAACCTTAAACATCAAATAACAACAATGATCAACTCAGTGGATCGTGATACGCTCTTCTCTTATGGCATTGATGTTGTCCATGCTGCAGGTGGTGGACACATTGAACACATATAAGACAGGGAATAAAAGTTGATTGTGAGTAGAATACTTGTGACTTGGTTGGAGTTTTCTGTTGCTTTTCCTTATTAAGATACTGTCTAATGAAATCAGTTCATTGTTTTAAAATAACCCTGTATCGTAAGTATCCTTGTTTTGCAGAAATGGAAAATGTCAGTGTTTTGTTCGTAAATACAGATTGACTGTTGCTCCAGTTGCCAAATTGTAGTGAATTACATTAACATTGACAAACAAACCTTTAGATCACATGAATTTGTAAAAGATGACTCACGGATGGTTCCTGTTTTTTTCTTCTTTTTCTTTTCCCTTCTCCAGATGACCGCCATCGGGTGAAGCTCCACTCTCTGCTGGCAGACCCCAGCTCTGATTATGTCAACGCCAACTACATCGACGTGAGTCATCTTTAGTCTTATGTTCCTCCTTCTGGTTCCATCCTGTCTTCTATTTTTGTGTCTGACCAAAGGTTTTCATAACATACCGACGTCTGCATTGCTCTGAATTGTCATTTAAGCGACTGCACCCAACAGAACTGTATTTATGAGCACACAAGATGCCTGAGATGAGATTTGATCGCAGCAGATCCATAGATCCGACCAGAGCCCATAAGCTCCCAGGCAGCGGGCGTCATGACTCAACAGAATGCTTTAGTAACAGTAACTTCACACAGCAATTGGATGCAATATAACGGAGCTGATCCTTTCATCTACTTTCAAATATTTTGATCTCACCTACAGTTGGGCTTGACTGAGTTTGTCAGCGAGCCAGGGCAGGGCTGCCTCCTCTCAGATCCGATGTTTGCATCTTTTGCCACGTTTCCTCTATGTGGGACCTGCTCGACTCGGCATTCCTGGAGAGCGTTTGCATTACAGAATAGCACTGACTTTAGAGTTACCTGGTCGTCATAGTGATGCAACACGTTATTTCTGTGCTGTCGGCTCAGGGAGTTGCTGATAAACTTGCTCATTTCATGTTTTCATGTTTGAATTTTTACATCGGCCACCAAAAGGCTGACTCCCCTGGACCAACCATGGTGTAGTGTTGGGCTGTTATTTGTGTGGATTAATGGACCGATATGTTTACTGTTTGACCCATCAGTGCCTGCAGGTTTATATATCATGCTTTAGTATCGCTTGGAACCCCGCCGGAGGTGGTAACAAAAATTTTGTCCCAGGTACCAGATTCCAGGTCGTTTTTTGTAATGGAAACACAAAAAGGCCGAGGCGAGCTGGTTACACGTATTGGCAATGTGGTATTTGCATAAGGCAGTTGACTCTACCTTACAGGGAGTCATATTTCTTCCAGTACAAGCTCGTCACTGAGCTTTGCCGCTCACACGTAATGTAAAGGCCGCTTAATGATGACCGTGAAAGTCTCTCCACAGTCTTGTTTTTGACGCTGCTCACTGAAGCACTCATTGTAACAGCAGTTGTTATGGTTGCCGAATGCTGCAGAACAACCTTTTGTTTCAACGTTGTTCACTGAACAAAAGGAAATGTAAAGTGGACAGAAAGTAGTGGATTCCTGAGTCAGCGTTTGTGGGTGGCATCTGTTAAAGCAGAGTGTCAAAGCTCACTGCACTGTGCAAGTCCACTTTATCCCCTTCAGCGCTCCATGAAGGCTCCATTAGGACGAGCACTGCAAGGACCTTGTGTCATTAACTGTGGTGTCTACAGCACAGTCTGCATGCCATACAAAGACCCCTGACTCACAAAACTGTAGCACAATTCCAAATGATTGGTGGAAAATGGCCAAGGTTGGAATAAATGAAACACTGGGGTTGTTTTAAAGGTTAAACTGTAAGGCTCCTCTGCCATTTCATCTCATTTTTATGCACATTCACATATTTTTGACATTTTGTGTCCAATTTTTCATCTGTAGCTGTTGTAACTTTAATCTAACATACTGCTCTTAAAAGGATTTGCATTAAATTAACACCCAAGTAGTTTTGTCTTGCTCTGGTGCTCAGGTGCCCATGAGTTGGAAGTAACTGATATTTGTTTAAAATTAGATGAAATGGGTGTGAACATTAGATGCAAGTGTTACCATCAGAGGCATCGTACCCATTCGAGCGTTTTAATGATATTTTCACATCAAATATTTTAATTACTCCTTCTAATACAAATACACCAAGGAGGCGTTTCTGTATTTTAAATGGTGCTGAGGTAGTTCTACTGAATTGTTGCTAACTGCTGTCCCACAGCCTAAAGTACATATTTATGAGGAAATGAAACATGTATCAGAGGGGATGAAAATCCTGTGTTTTCCTTCATGTTTCAGCCACAGTTTCATGAACACTTAAAGTTTCAACAGTGTTTAAACAATGTTAGAATATCAGCGTCACCGTATGAGACGTATGACAGGCAGCATTAAAAATTCAGTGATTGGTTCACTTGAAGTTCACATTTAAGACTTAAAAGTTCAGTGTGCAATATTTACAGTGTTTGGTAGGGGTTACAATGATTGCCAATTCATAACGCGCCCAACTCCTGATGACGCAGGCATGACTTTGATACCAGCTATTGGGAACATAAAGGTGCGGTAACATGCCTACTCCAAACCTGCACAACACTACGTAAAGCAGACAGCACAAGCGAAAATGACAACACAATGCAAATGTCCATCAGACAATAGAAATATTCACATTATTATACAAAATTATATCATTTCCAGGCAATCAGAACTAATATAACACCATTACAGCTGAAATTCATGCCATGGTTTTTATGCTGTTTTATGACCAACAAAATTAGTTCTAACTCTTACATAATCAATAAATTTTGCACTCACCAATTACCACTCCAGAAGTGCTTTTGGAAAGAACAATCTTCTCTTCATCCATTTCCATTGTGATGTGAATATTTCCATTGCTTTGTGGACACTTCCGTTGTGTTGTGATTTTTGCGTGCGTTGTCTGCTTTAGTTAGAGTTGTCCGAGTTTGGTGTAGGCATGCCGGCACATCTTTACACAATAGCTGCTATCGAATTAGCACCTGAGTTAGTGTGAGTTGGTTGTCTTGTGAATTGGGAAGCATTGTGAGCCCTATCGGCTACCGTAAATATTAAGTGCTATGTACTTGTGTAGTTTTTGGTCTAACTGAATACAACCTTCATTTTCCCTTATGGTGACCACAACTAGAGAAAAGACGTTACACCAGTGTTTACTTTATTCATTTTCTCCTTAAATAAAAACTGCAGAGCTTGATAGATTTTTAGTGTCATTTGGCAAAAACTCCATGACATTTCAGCATACTCACCACTCTTTGCTTTTAACTTAGCTGTGAAATATCCACCTCAATATGCCCTTTTTTGTCTAATAACAGCAGTTTGAGACAAGTATTTCGGTTAAATATTCCACCACTAGCTGTAATACTGACCACCAATCAGAAGGATGAGACAATATCAGGTCATCTGTATTCATATGTTGTTATGTGGTTTGGACTAAGAGGAGAAAACTGCAAACGGCAGGTTTGTATTCTCAAATCTCGGTACCTTTCCTTCCTGACCTAGATTTAAGGGGATAAAAACCTTTGTTCATGCTAAAACATAGTAGAATAAATCTGTTCTGAGTTACAGTAGAAACACGGTGGACTGTGTGGAGGTGACAAAATAAGGTCGTTCTTATTTCTGCATAACTACACATCAATGAAAACATAATTGGAAATATACTCTTCCATCTGAACAGTTAGATTCTCCTAAATCCCCTGAAGTCTTCCAAAGTGGACCCTTAATGAATTCTACTTGAGTTAAAATCTCATTATATGGCTTTGCCTTAAGTTCTTCCTCCGTTTTATAGAACCAGGGTCTTGTTTTTGTCTCAAATTTTGAATAATAATGCAATGTTCACCTTTTACTGAACTCGCATAAATACATTGGGCTCATGAGGTATCAAAGACAACTATGAGTGCTTTGGAATCCTGAACGAATAAGTCCCATGAGGCAGAAGGATCAGTATAAATAATGGATCATTATTGATATTTTGGGTTAGTGCTACTTTTCACTTCACATTTAGAGGTAATTGTAGTTTTTTTCACTGCTCTATTTCTTCCAAATACTGAAAGCACCTTCCCTCTCATATAAGATGACATACTTGTGAGGTAAGGTAAGATAAGTTAAGGCTCTGTTAATCCCTTCAAAGAAATTCTAAATTGACCAGTAGCTCAATACAATACAACGTGATTCTTTATTAGTCCCACAGCGGACCGGGACTTTACAGTCTATGTTCTGCCCATTCATTAACCTTTCATTCAACCACTTGGGGACTTTCTGAACATGATTTCTTCCACAGGTTCTCAGTGCAAGCTGCTCTCTAACTATTTCATTCCCCTCTTTTTCTGCTCTTTATTTACAATAACTAGCTCTTGTTTCCTCCTCCTCCTCCTCTCCCCCTACTTTCCCTGTTTCTCTCTCTCTCTCTGTTTTCCACTCCCCCGTTTTCAACCTTTTGGCATCTCTTTAGATTCGGATAAACAGGGAAGTAAGTACCTTGCTTCTCTTCTCTTTTCATCTCCTCTCTTTTTTTTATTTTTTCATGCTGCCCCCTCTTTGCTGTTTCTGCCAGAACCTCCATGGCTTCCTTCCAACAGCAGATCTTCTTTCCCTTTTCTGCTTGGAGCTACGCGGCCCTTCCACCTTTTGGTCATCATTTCTTTCTTTTTTTTTTTTTTTTTTTATTTTTTTTACACAAACTTGCT
>JAPTYR010000003.1:25794666-25807489 GCA_029814505.1 Siphamia roseigaster | reverse complement strand
AATGTTGACATATTCTTTTTCCATTCTGCTTTTGCTTATTTCATTTTGTCTTTGCTTTTTCCATTTTGCTTTCGCTCATTTAGTTTTGTTATTGTTTTTTCCTGTATTTGCTTTGTATTTCCCATTTGTATATTGCCTTTGTCATTTCCATGTGCCTATTGCTTTTGCCTTTTCTATTTGCATATTGCCTTTGCTTTTACTTGAGGGCTCCAACTGTCAATCAAATTGCTGTAGGCGGGTCTTTCTGTCCAGGCTGACTCGTCAATACCTGATCCCAGGTATCGCCCCACCTTCAGCCATTTGATTGACAGCTTGAACCATCAAGTGAAAACAAAGGCAATATGTAAATGGGAAATACAAAGGTAATACAGGAAAAAGCAATAACAAAATTGAATAAGTAAAATGGAAAAAGAATATGTCAACATTTGTATACTTTTTATTATTGATTATTTTTTTAAATTCTCTTTATATTTCCACATTCATTTCCTTTTAATTTTGGAACTCCTGTGATTCCATACTTATTCCATTGACTTGAACAGAAGAATGAAGGCAGTGACACAGGACTACATTAGAAATGGACAAACCTATTACATACGTAAAGTAAACATCAATGAGCCTTAACACTCTCCATCAGCTCCCAGTTACATTTCAGTACACAGCCAGGCTCTGAATCAGAAACCTTGACACAAGAACCACAATACTAACCAAATTGTGGATAATTGTATACCGTTGCGTCCCGAGTAGACAAGCAACTTTTGTGTTATTTGAGATAATAAAACTGCATTTTTTTGGTAATGTGAATCTGTGGCTTTAAGGAGAACAATACGAAGCTTATTTATCTCAGTTGTTAGCACAATTATCAACACTGTTTAGATTATTAATACATATGTGAGTGTAGTTGTAGCTAATGAACCAATCACAGCAATATAATGGAACAACTGATCTCCTGCTAATCCACTTAATACCAACAAAGGATGTAGTTTTGCTGCAAATACACCCATGACATAACCCACACAGTAGCAATGCTTCTTCTTCTCTTGTTCTACTAAGTAAAACAGAGCAGAGTTTGGCTAGCAGGTTAGCAGCTAGTCTACCAGCCTTAAACATATCTGTAATGCACTACAAGGGAATATTCACATAATCCCAAAACAGATATTTCTGCACAATCCCTCTTCAGAGTGTTTCTATCGTCGTCTTCTTCTTCAAAGTTTTTCATGTGTAATATTCTATTGGACCTTTAGAATACTGTGCTGGTTTTATAGAGAAATAAAAGAGGAGGAAATTGTAAATGTTGCCAAATATATGTTTTTTTTATGGACTTTCTAGGGTTCTTTATCATCCCTGTGCGTTTTTATACTAGTCAAAGAATGGAGGAGTATCCATGTACTACAGTGAATTCAAGACTCCCAAAGTATTGATTTTCCTTTGTGGTGTGCACTGTTGTCTTTCCAAAAAGCTGTAGCTTCTAGGAGAGAGGCACCTTTTGCTGCCTCGCTCTCTCTTCCTCTCTCTGTAGTCAGTGAGGATGCTGGAAGATAAATTTAGCCCTCCAGCTCTCCTTCCATCTGCTACCACATGGTTTAGGGCCGTTACCATAGGAACCACCGCTGGGTGCCCATTAGTGTGAGAAGAGGAAATTGACAAGATTTTTTAAAAAGCCATTTATACAATATTCTTTTTGTTACATGTGAATAGATGCAGCATTTCATATATTTACACAAGTTTCTTTTTAATGTAACCTAAAGTTGATGGAAGTATTCCAAGAACTCAGGGTTTTTTAGTGGAGATTTGCTCCTTTAATAGTAGACATGCTGTGCCAGAGCCCCATCTGCACATTAATGCAACCAAATGCCCTCACTGATCTGTCCTATTTTAATTATAAAATGAATATTTCTAAATGACAACATTATTAATTATAGGATAGCTTGTTTAAACACCTAGCTTTTTTCAGTACCTTGGTTTTCGATATGCATGACTCACATTTTGTAATCACTTTTAAAAACCATGTAACAAACAGGCATTATTTGCTGCGAAGTGGATATTTATGATCCTTAGAAGGATGTTCATGGTAAGATCTTTAAAAATATGCGCTGCATTAATTTTCAGTCGCAATGGCAAACAGCTGTCTGACTTTAACACAGAGAATATTACACCTTGAAGTGTTTTTTCTAGCATAGCCCTGCAAGGCTTCACCCAGAGAGAATCACAGAGGCTTGGAGCCAATGACAGGAAAATCAGAATGTGTGGAAAGAAGGAGTGAAAGGAAAAAAAACTGCCTGCTAGGTTCATTTCCAGCAAGAGGTGCAAATGAACAGTCCCACGTTAACTCTGGAAGAAGTGCAAATGAGCAGATGCATGATTTTATACAGGCCTCCACATTTATTCAACTATCATGCTCTAAGGCATTACTAAAGGTAACTGTCCTCCCAAAGCTTAGTTCACATCATCCACCTGTCTGACCTACATTTTACATTTTCTACTGTTACCACAGAAGGCAGCGTTATGCCTGACACATCTAAATACTCCACAGCAAACTGAAATCTACCTACATAGCCAGTATGTTTTCTGTGATAAAGAAATGTATTGTTGGTTAATGTTCATCCAATACTGGCATGTATAATGTTTCCACAAGTTATATCAAAGATGGCTATCAACATGTTATCAGTAATTTGGAGAGTTTCCAGTAGATCTGCCGTCTTCCACCAGAATGTGGGTGTAGAAACCAGCTGGTCAGTGCGTGGGAAGCCATGTTTACTGTTTCAGTATGTTGGCACAAAAATTATTGGGAGTTTTCTTCAGTATCTTCACTGACTCACCTTGTGTATGTATGGAGAGCTAACAGAAATGCCTTGCCTTGAATTGGGACGGCCTTTTAAAGTGTCTTATATCTAATCGAAGAGCGAATGTTGTGTGAAATCTCATCTTGAATTCTGTCTGATGATCATCACGTTGAAAGAATTAAAGTCTATTATCAGACAAAGCATGTTAGATATGCAGCACTAATTAGAGCATGCTGAGACACGCTGCCTGGTTCATTTGCTGTAATTAATTATGTAAAGAAGATGAAATAATTTCATAAAGAAGAAGATGCTGTAATGACAACATGGGACAACAAGTGAGAATTTACTTAACGAAGAGATGTGTTTTTTCTCTTTGAATGTTTTAACACCTCCTCAACTGATGGTCTAGTAGTTCCGTCTGAAAACTCTTCATCATGCATAGTTGTTTTTTGTTTTTTTTGTCTAGCAACAACATGATTTAACCTGTTTTATGTGAGGGGGTGGTGGTATCCTGTGTACATTGGGATCCAACATTTATTAGAAATCACTGAAGATACTGAGACTGTTATTGGCTGATATTGCCTGCTTTTTAATGTTGGCAGAATCATTCTTACTTGCCGTGAGTCCATATATTTTTATACAAAACATTACATAAACTGCTGCGATTTAGAAGTGTTCAGCAGCCCAGGAACTGTTAACACTGATATTGTTATGACACATACTGTACTGTGATTATGCAACATATTAAATATAAATAACCCATATTTGGAAAGTGAGGGTCAGAGGGTTATATGTGTTTCAGCATTGAATTGTACACCCTGCTTGGTGTAATGAGTATGTTTGTCTCCACAGATCTCATATGAAGAAAAAAGAAGAACAATAAATTCAACTGAACCAACTGAACATCTGAGTGTGTGGCAGCAAGACTGGAGCAGCATAGACAGCATCTGTGGATCTAAGATCTGTTTCACGATGGGATACTTTAGGTCAGCATGGCAGAGGACTTCTTCAGCAGCCTGTGACATAATAGAGCTGACGTCTTTTATACCTCCGCTCTACGCCTGATGGCATCTTTGTGTTTTCAAGTAGTACCTTTATAGTCAAACAAGTGAAAATGATGACAGTCAGCTAAACTGGACATAATTTAATTAAGTTCACCTTCATTAAAATCAATTTTTCAGTTAATGATTTGGCTTAAACACAAACTCTGTAGTCTGGCACAGGCAGACGCTTCCTACGTGTCTACCTGAGGCTGTCCATACATTTTATGGAGGCCTTGCATAGTCGCCTGACGACCGGGGAGCAATCCGGAGGTGAAGAACATTGTCAACCAGAGTCTCCTCAGAGAGGCTTGCAGCCTAAGTCTCCCTCCCAGCAACACCAGCTACATCAAACTGGCTCCCCAAAGCCCCATGGCACACAACAGCAACCCAGACAGTCCAGAAGACAGCATCCAGAACGAAAACGTCTCAGGCCCCAGCGGCAGAGCATTGACTCAGATACACTGCTGGACCAGAAACATGAAGCGACAAAAGCAACCACAGTTTCTAGTTTATCTCCAGGAACTCCACCATCTACTGTATCTGGTCCCAACCAGCCTAAACCAGACACCCAGGAAGGTACACCAAAACAGAAACGTGAGCGTAAACCTCAGAGACCAGGTAAATATGTCTGCACATATTGCGGCCGTGCATGTGCAAAGCCCAGTGTACTACAGAAACATATTCGGTCTCATACAGGAGAAAGACCCTATCCTTGCGCCCCATGTGGCTTCTCCTTTAAGACCAAGAGTAACCTGTACAAACACCGGAAATCACATACCCACAGGGTGAAGGCAGGTCTGGCACTTGGAGAGACAAGACCTTTAGAGGAGCAAATTACAGAGTCAGAAGATGAAACCAAACAGTTATCATCAGTATCTTCTAACACAGAAAGACAGGGAGGTGTCACCTCTATCAAAAGTCATGAACCTGACAAGGCCAAAGACTGCACAGGAGGAAATGATGACTCCTATGCAGTAAAAAAGAGACTGGCTTTGCGGCTAAGTAGAGGAAAACATGGTCTTCGAGACTCAGCCGACGAAAAGACATCCTCGCTAATATTAGGGAGTAAAGGAAGTACAGAATCTGGATATTTCTCTCGCTCTGAAAGTACTGAACAATCACAAGACAGTCCAAACACAAATGCCAAAAGCTATGCAGAGATCATCCTTGGAAAATATGGCCGCCTCGGACACCTGCAAAGGATGTCTCGTCATCATAACCAGCAGTCCTCTGGTCAAGAGGACAAAAACATCCCATTTACAGTTCCCAAGAAGCAGGTCATTGACCACATCACCAAACTGATCACAATCAATGAAGCAGTGGTGGACACCAGTAAAATTGACAGTGTTAAGCCAAGAAGATTTTCCTTGTCTAGAAAGAGCAGTTCAGAGTCTCAGAAGGGTTTATCTGTGAAAGAACACGTTCAAAGTCCCAAACCAGGAGATCTTGGCTACAAAAACAGTGGCTCCATCACTATGGGAGTTCCATGTGAAAAATTTCATCACCAGTCCCAAAATGTGGAACAGTCATCTAGCCAAACATCCTCTGCCCCTCTGCTGAGAAGTCATTCAATGCCCTCTGCACCCAGCTCATATGATGTCTCCAGTAGTAGCTCTGGTAAATTCCGCCAAAGTCAGTCCTTTGATGAACGACAGCCCTCTGAAATGCAGGCATCCCGTCGTTATGGAATGCTCAGACGACAGCCAGCTATTGAAATCCCACTTGGTGCAGAGTTTACAAAAGAAGAACATGAGAGTGCTCATTCATTTTTCACTGACAGCATAACCACCGTGCCTGACCACAAGCAAAGTCAACCACAGCCATATGAGTGTGAGGCCTGTGGCACTGGTTGCCAAGACTGGGAAGGTTATAAGAAACACAAGCAAAACCTTTGCTTAGCACATCGTCCCAGAAATGAAGTAGTAATTAGTCAGATGGAGTGCTCACAACTAATTAACCATGCAGCCAGACCAGGAGCTTTAGCAATGCGCAAAAGAAGGAAAGAGGAGAGTTTTGATTTTGATGACCCTGCTTCTCCTACATTACCCTCTCCTTGCCTCTTGTCAGGGCAGTCTAAGGTTGAAAGCAGTATGGGTTATGAGTGTCCTAGAAGACCAATGCAAACCTGTTCAGTGATTCAACATACAAGTTCTTTTGAAAAGCAAGATTCTCTGTGTGAGAATCAGGGCAGTGAGGCAACAAAACACTCTCCACCTCATGAAGAATATCAACATGTGCCTCAAAACCAACCACAACAGGCAACAAAACTCACTTCCCGAAAGTTGGTTCGTCAACACAGTGTGCAGGTCCCAGAAATACTTGTAACAGAGGATTCAAACATGAGCACTGAAATCATGACAGAGCCAAGTTCCACAGTGAAACAGTCAGAAAATCAGAAATCTGATGAATTTCAGTGGCCACAGAGGAGCTCTTCTCTTGCCCAGCTCCCAATTGAAAAGCTTCCTCCTAAGAAGAAGCGGCTTCGTCTGGCTGAGGCTGCTCAGTCCTCAGGAGAATCCAGCTTTGACTCTATATCTTTGCCACGTAGCCCAAGTCAGGACAGCAGTGCCTCATATGCATCAAGTCGTTCCACATCTTTTGAAGAGTCCAATAGACCAGACATTGAGACAGCAACATCGACACCACTGAGGAGGTCAAGAGCTCCTCAGATGTTGACTGTTCCAGGGGTACATCAGCACAGAGAGATGAGGCGCTCCGCTTCTGAACAAGCACCTCATGACCCTCAACCAAATGTCCTAATGGCAGAGACTCGCAGTAAGTCTTTTGACTATAGCTGTTTGTCCCCTGAACGCACTGCAATTGGCTGGAGAGAGAGAAGAAAATGTCTTTTAATGAGACATAGTGCTGTCAGAGATCCAGATGAGGAAGAAGAGGAGCAGTGTCCTTCATCAAACCGTAGTCCTGAGCAAATGAGCTCCTGTCCCCAAACAAGCTCTAGTTCTGTGTACTGTGGTAAGCCCCCTAGTTCTCCTTTATGTGGTGAAACAGTTTTGCGAAATCCAGTGACATTAAAAGGCAAAGAGATATTCTCTCAGTGGAAACCTCAAAATATTCAGTCAACAGGAAGCACAGAACTCTCGCTTACGCATGTTCCTACTGATGGTCCTTTAAAAGAAGAGGCTTTGGTGCCCCCACCCCAAGAACCCCAACCCTACTCCACACAAGGATTATCAGGGGCAGCCAGAGCTCACTATCTCCCCATGTCTACAGGACTGAAGCTAGAGATTCCCTCACAATATGATAATCATTCCGAGGTGAGAGTGAGTCAGTCCCACATCCAACATACTGTCCCTCATATTTCCTCCAGTCTGGGGTTACTAAGACCAGTCATGTCCCCAGCAGTAGCTGTCCGACTTCAGGCAGACACCTTACCCCCAGCTTGTGCCATTTACACCACCCTATCTCAGTCCACCTCTCCCAGACCACAGGAGGCGTTTGATGCTGTTCCACAAAATATCCCAACAGCTGATTACAGAAACTATAGAAGTGTGAGTCCAGACCTTCAGACGTGGTCAGAAGAAGATCTGAGATTGTCAGGATCAGGCGGTAACAAACGAATGCTTTCTCCTTCGAACAGTATAGAGCTGTCACCTGAGTCTCAACAGCAGCAGAAACGGGTGAAAGAGGAAGGGGAGAGGGAGGTGGGGTGTGTTGAGAAGGCATCAGTAGACTCATGCAGACGGGAACTCAAACAGGAGACTGCGTTATGTCTGCCCAATGTATGTTCTTCAGTCACACATGTGGGACCTTCATTCCCCAGTCTGCTGTCGAGCACCTGTAACAGCTGGTGCTATTTGAACTACATTAAACCAAACCCTTCTGCTCTAGATGAACAGAAGCCCTCAGTGTATTCGTCATGGTCTACTAGTGGCTATGACCCCAACCCACCCGGCCTCTCTAGCAAGACAGCCCTCTCTCTGCTGCACTGTAAGCAGAGGCTCAGTCCATCCATCTACACCACATCGCCCATGTCTGTCAGTACGAATGAGTCAAAGGAGGAAGAGAACATCAAAAGACCAAGCTCCACTGAGGTAATTACAGCACTGAACATTTGCCTGAAAAATGTGTAGAGCTGTATGTAAAACTAACACTTTAGGTGGATCATTATGAAGAGGCTCACCAAAGACTGAGAGGAAGTAAAAAGCCGTAAAGTGTGTCGATATTCCTTTGAGATGCCCATGCATCATGTTATGTTTATTCACGACTATGTAGAGAATGGCGATACTTTTTGGGCACAACTGAAATTAAGTGCCTATATAGAACATAACTTATGTACTAAATTTCAGTACCTAAAAAGTAAGTCTGCTTATTACAAGCTGTGATACTAACAGCAATGAGACAATCTGAACTCATTTAATGTTGTAATTCTCTCATCTTCAATGGCCCCACATTATGCCACACAAACTTTTGTTGGTGAAAGCTGTGTTTCAAATCTGTAAAACCCGAGTCATAGCCTAAGTACCATGAATCCGTAAATCTTTCCGTGATTACACACTTGAATTTTTTCCCTCATAGTGAACAATTTCAAAGTGTACTCCACCATAAACAGTCTATTTGTTTACAAACAGAGCTGGTAGGTCAGTCTGGTATTTTTGGAAATTTCTCATGATATGCATTGTGGGAAGCAGAACTCCATGCAACTGCATTATGGCTGCAGCGAGAACAAACATGAAAATGGCTTCATTGCCTCTTGCTCCTGCAGTTGTGTGTAGCTCCACTTCCTTCAATGCACGTCGTGACGAATTTCCAAAAATCCATGAGTGACCTACTGGATCTGTTTGTAAACAAATGGATTGTTTATGGTGGAGTACAGTTTGAAATTGTTCACTGTGAGGGAAGAGATTCAGGTGCCCAATCATGGAAAGACTTATGAATTCATGATACTTAGGGTATGATTTGAGTTTTACAGATTTGATGAAAAATTGGTGGTGAAACGTCATACGCAACTTTAAAGTGGAATAACCATACACTTTGACAGATGCAAAGAACCACAATTTATGGACTTGAATACAATCACCAGCCACGCAACATCAAGGCTGACTGGAAAGTCTCTATGCTCTGGCCCATTTATAAAGAATATTGGTGAAGCAGGAAATTTACGACAGCATTTATAGCTTATACCTTGAAGCCATGTAGCTGTTTGCATCACCCAGTCAATGTGTGCCCCCACACAGTGCTTTTATGTATTTTAATTTATTGATATTATGTTACTAGATAACTTCAGTTGTGGTAAATGGTTAGTAGTAAAATTCAACATGAAAGTGCGGAATGGAAAAATGCCAGGGTGATGAAATATAAAACTACAGAGTGGAAACAAACTATGTGAATTAAACCACATTGTGTTAAATAACTGTGAATATCTAAGATATAAAACTCCATTGAGCTGAAAAATAATTTAACATATTTTAATTACACTGTGAAATGCAATTGCATTTTTTCCCCTCAAAATACATATAAAATTAGTGTTGGGCAAAATATTATTAGTTTTAAAATGTAAAATTCAGAAACCGTTTGTACGGCATAAACAGTGGTGCAAATCTGATTTGATGAAAGGAATGCATGTGATTGATCAGAATGCCTTACAACAAATCGTTCAATGAGAATTCCCAATTTTTGTCTCCCTGGGCATGCTGGAGCAGAGTTGGTGAATTTGCCCATGTCTCTTTCGAGTGTAGGTCTACAGCAGCCAGTCCTACTGCCGAGACCACGACGGGGCAAGGAAGGGACAACAGCCTGCTGACAACAACAGATCAAACAAAGCAGAGGAGGAGGAGGAAGGGAAGAAGACAGAGGAGGAGGAGTGGGTGGAAGTGCGCCCATGTATTAGAGGAAAACAACCTCCTGAGATTTGGATGTCTGAGCAGGGGTGAGTACGACCTTATCAAAGTTTAACATTTTGAAATAAAAAAACTCACTAGTGTATTTTCATTGACCTATTTTCTGCATGTACATCTTTGAATAAGTGTCACAGGCTCGCATCACATGCTGAGGTATGTTGTGGACACTGCTGTCTGTACACCGTGTTGGAGAGGCCAAGGGTTGGCTGTCTGCACAAACGTCTGTTGAAGGGCCTTCAGCCAGGAAACTACCTTGCTTCCTCTGCCCCTGCAGAGTTTCATTTACACCAACCATCACAGCCATTCACTTGTAGTGGCAGCATGTATCTTTCTCCTGCAATGACACCATTAATGAGCAAAAGAAAGTCTGTGATTTATAATGTGGGCCATCAAGCATTTGCATGAAAAACTAGTACAGAGCAAAAAACAGTGTTACAGGACATTTCATACAAAGATCCAACTGCAATGCATGGGGTATTTTAGACCACAGGTAACCATAGCAACATTAAGTCTGCTGGATGCTGTGTTACCAGATAACTCAAACTGAAATAGATTTACTAATGTAATTAGTAATATTATAAACAGTGTATGATTTGATTAGTGTTTTACACCCACCCTTCTTGGACCATAACCCTAAGCAAAGGTTTTATGAATGATTATGTTAGGGTTATATAACAGAAGTCCTGTCAGGCCAAAGACAACATTTCAGAGGACACATTTTCTACTTCCTTTGGTTAGAATGCGGCCAAAACACAAATTATAATTCATCAATTCAAACACATGCATCCTGAACCCAACATGACCCTGGTGCTAATTCTCAGCTAGGGCTAGTGTTGAATCTGAAATGAATTTATTGAGAATGAATACACTTGAAAATTGGCTCTAACTTTTTTTTTTTTGTTTTTAGAAATGTTTAGGTCTACTCCCATAGTTACCCCTGTTTGAGCCAGCACAACCACCAGCATGCACACTATGAGGATGATCAGGTGATCAGCCATCATAGCACCTAGCTCCAAGATCTTTATGTGACCTTAATGTTTCATAGAAGCAAAGGTGTCCTTTCATATCAACACTGAAGCTCTGGATTTATCCATCTTTGGGATTATGTGCAACATTAGCTCTATTTTTTTTCCCAGATTATTCGGTCTCACCTGTCATGATAATTACATCACCAACCCCTGATGTAAGTGGTTCTTGGTTATAGACCATTAAAGTGCCCCTTTGGAACCACTTTTGTTGGCGAAGAGTTGCCCCTTTTGGCTGTTGAAACAGAAAGAGCTGGTGTGAGATTGGGCATCGGCTCCGGCTCTGGAACTGCCACAACGGAAAAGGGGTAACAGTGATCAGAGTCCTATAATTTATGTTTCTTTTTGAAGAAACTGGGTCCACTGTGATTAATTTGCAGCAAGGTTAGAGGGGATCTGCTCAACACTTTTGACAACCCTCAGAAATAAACACAATGTAGAGGAGTGCAGAGAGGTGCCATCTGTGTGTCTCTTTTTGGTTTGGGAGTGTGTCTGTGAACAAATCCCTGTTGTGACTCATTTTGACACTTATCACAGCCTTCCGAAAGCAGTGAGTCATCCCAATGCCTGCTTACTTTCTCCTTCTCCGTCTGTTCAGTCTGTCTGAGACCACAAAAGACAAGACAGAGGCAGTAAGGTAGTCGAACATGGCCGTTGTGTTTGAATTGGCGTACAGGGAAGGGAAGGGCACTTGAAATCAAATTGTAGATGTAATTGGTCTTACATGAAAATCACATGAATATAGGTGCTTTATATTATAGGTGTATGTTTCTCTTTCATTAACTTGAAAGTTTCCCAAGACTGTAAAAGCCAGCATTTATGATACTTGCTGAGTTTATCCAGCCGTGAAGCCTGTAATGAAAATAGAAGAAAAACAGCAGATTATAATCAGAACGATTGTTTGTCATAGGAATGTGTTTTCATTTTCAGTGTTTTTTCATGCTTATTTGGAGCAGCAGCTGGTCTGGGCCAGGGTTTCCCTCCCTCTCTGTACTGTTTTTATTGGCCGGCTACAGCAAATCCCGGACCTTGGGCCACATCGTAGGCTCCCCCTTGTTTGGACTCGGCGGTGGTGTGAGCTGTGATGGGGTTATGAGGCAGTGGGAGGGTGGGTGTCTGGTTTTGGCTTATGAAAGCTGCTCTGTTGAAGATGAAGTGGGTGCCTCGCTGAGGGACCCTTCAGTATAAATGGAGGGGTGGGACACCAGGTCCAGCTGCCACAGTATGAGCTCACTGTGTAGTAAATGCAAAACAGAAAGGGTACTAACAGTGGATAAATAAAAGCTGCTTACAGGTGCTGAAGAGCCAATGACCTGTCTGTCAGTTCCAGTTACAGTCATTGATTGCAACAATCATCCTGAGAGGAGCAGCCTCAACAGACAAGTCTGAGGACGAAAATGAAACTTCCTGCTCTTTTCACACCTTCAGATCAAATGAGAAGTATGGTGTGGTGCACAGTGGACAAGGAGAGAAGTGCCAGTGTGAGGATAAGAATACCAGCATGCTGCAAAAAGACACCCACTACTCCCCAGAACCTCCTCCATATAAATGCAGACACTGTAACTTTGCTTTCAAAGCCAATGGTAAGGACAGCCAAAGAAAACTATTTATAAGAGACTGTTGCTTAACCAATTAGTGTTAAACCCCTGTGAAATCATGTTGTGTTTTCCTTTGTTTTTCCAGAAAGCACCACTGAACACATGACTTCTAAGACAGTAATAGAAAAGACCTGCTGTTACCCAGATGACATGCATAAAGGTACCACGTGGTTTATTTTCATGTTATTTAAATCATTTTAATGGGTTAAGAGGTTCACTGAGTAGCTTTTTGGGAGATTTAGGCCCAACACTGGCCAAAGTAAAGACTACCTGCTGTTTTACACCAATGTAGTTAGACAAGAAGTTTAATTTCCAAAGCAACAACTATATTTATTGATGTCGTTTTGGCTTTTTTTTTTTTCAAGGAGTTTTGTACCTTGACATACTAGTGCAGAGCCCGTATTTGCCTATACTCCTCGGCCATAATATGCGATTTCTAAACGTTTCGACAGTAACGTTCCATTGAGAGTTGCAATGCAACGTTAGTTTTCCTGATGTATGTATGTATGCTATGTATGG
>JAPTYR010000003.1:25663201-25673912 GCA_029814505.1 Siphamia roseigaster | reverse complement strand
CCCCCCCGCTTGTGTCGGAATAGTCTTCCGCTTTGCATTCACTTTTGATGTCATCATCTGATTGTGCAGAGGGAAATCACATCTGCAGCCCCCGTTTATACTAATTTGCATACGTAAATGTGGGCGTGGAGAAGGAGGAGTCTGCTTCTCCAACATATGTGGTCAATTCTGCACTAATTGGGATGTACAAAGGAAAAGTGCTTGGATTCAGGTGTACGCACAGTTTTGTACATCTGGATTTATTTATTTTTTTGTGTGAGTATGGACTTTTCCAGATTGGGCCGTATGTCAGGTTTCAGTATGAAGTCTTTGTACATCAGGCCCCAGGATACCCAATCATATTTTAATGTAGTATGGGATAGAGGGGTATTTTATAATAATAATGTATATATCTGTAAATCAACATATTTACGTTTCTCACCATGTTTATGGAATGACTTCTCATCTCATCCTCCGATAATAAATAAACAAATCATCGTATTTGTGGAATTAATGGAAACAGATACATTATGCATAACTACTTTTTTGACATTTCATGAATATCAGTAAAGCTTTGCGGAAATATCACTGGTTTACAAGTAAAATGCTTCTGAAATAAAAGTAATTAAATTTTACCAAATTTGAATCACTAATAAAGAAACATTAAGTCAAAGTTGGTTGTAGTCGATAGAACGATAGAGTCTTGGGTCAAAATGTGAAATTCAGAGAATAAATGAGAGAATGGGTTTCATTGAAAAGGATCATTTGTCTCAGATCTACCACTAAATAGTGTCTGTACATGACAATACATTCACTTTACAGGTTCTTTCTAGTGTAATATTTATATTTACAAATCCATTGTATACATGTACATAAACCACCATATGTGTCATAAAACACCATCATATATATTAAAAACATGAGCTAACCAGCACTTTTGTCATTTCATTTCTCATTCATCTTATTAAAATATGTAAGATTTAGCACATTTAATGTTTTGAAGCAGATATTTTCTTTAAAAAATTGTAGACTAGTGTTAGTGGTGTTTGTACACTCTGATAAATTCCAAACTACCTATGGTACTAACATACATACATGTGAGGCTGAAATTGGACAGTGACAGTTGAGATGAGGAATAATAATAATAATATATTTGAAATTTACAGACACCCAGAGATTGTCCAGTCATCACTTCTTCGCTTTAATGCATTTTTATCAGGCTTTTATTATTATTTGTAATTTGAGGAATTGGGCTTTTATTGTTATTCTTTTTCTGTCAAACAGTATTAAAGCGGAACCTTGGCTTTACCTCATCTCAACTCTGTTCAGACATTTTAGAACACCTAACTCCTGATGGAAGGTTTTTGTAAGGGTTTACAGAAATCAAGGACAAAAACCTGATCAATGACAGCTTAGATTCCATCAGACTCATCACCGAAGCAACATGGTAGCTCCAATAATAGTCATGTTCAAGCTTCACTTTCTATAGCACAGTTGAATAACCTTACATCCCCTGTTTTTATTTTAGATTTTAGGGTATAAAGGAGAAAGCCTGTATTTTTGTCATGCTTCCGAATAATAACATGTTTAACTTCTCTTGACTGGTGTTAGTCTTTAGCCTGTCGAGCATCATACTGAATACCATCAAGGATAATGTTCCCCTTCTCATTGAAGTGCCAGCATATCCATCAGGTTCTTCATATTTACATCCTTGTACCACAGGTGGGTTGGCCAGCCGTGTGAAGAGGAAGGACACATTAGCACTGAGGCTGGAAAGACAGGAGAGAGAGGAGAGGGAGGCTCAGGAGAACCACGACAACATGAGCTGGCACAGCAGGGAGCAGTGGGTGGCTGTGAGGAATAAGATCGGAACAACACTGACACGGTAAATGGCTCCTGAAGACGACGTCTCAGTGCCGTCTGTATGCCTTTACAAAAAACTTGACATTTATCTGTGATTCACAGTCTGTCATGTAGTTTGACGTCTTACAGAGATGATGTATAGAGTAATTTGTACTTCCATACATTTGAGTGGCAGTGTCTCCACCCTCGGGGTAAAACACACTCACACATTTCACATGTTGCTTTTAAAACATAGACTGAGTAGTATAATAGTATACTGTTTAGCCTGTGAGCCTCCCTTGAAGGTCATTTGTGATATTGACCTTTATAAATCACACCGACTTGACTTATTTTCTGTCATCAGGCGGCTGAGTCAGAGGCCAACAGCCGAGGAACTGGAGCAGAGGAACATCCTTCAAGGTAAGACTTTTCTTCCTCCTCCTCACTACCTCTTTATTCAGGTGTGTGAGGTTTTTTTTCTTGTTTTTGGATTCAGTTGCAGCACAAGGTCAGAGAGTCCACTCTTCATTTTCTTCATCGCTGTTCAAATCGATAGCCGGCATTAGTCATTCATCCAGTGACGGCATGTGCATTTTTCCTCTCGCCTCGGGCTTATTGATCATCCCTAAATGCCCTGCAGATGGAACCATTTTGTATCATATTAGTGAGGAAGTCACTTTATTAACATACAGTTGTTTTTGAGTAATGTTACAGCTACAAGCAAAGCAAACCAAATACACTGTTACACGTAGCTTAAAGCTCATATATGGACAGCAGAGTAAATCAGATGGTTGGTTTGTCTGACTTTGACCACAGTTGTGTGAACTTTGTAGAGTTCCAGTATCCGCGATTAACATGTTGCAACAGTACATCTGCAACCACCTGAAATTTGATACAAAAACCAAACAAGGCCAAGCAGAATAATGACAGAAAGAAGTCATCAGTTTAGAAGTCAAAAGTTTATTCCACAACGTAACAAGTTAAACTGTTTGTAGCCATTTGGATGACATTTTCTTTGCTTCCACATGGAGGCAGGAAGGAAATTCTGATCAAGGTTGTAGCAAAGTGAATGTGACATTGACTGAGGTAACTGTCAACAGGAGAATAAACCAGCTGACACACCAAATGTGGAGCTCAGACTACTGTCACATGGACATGGTTCGCAAACAGGTTTACATAAGCTGATGAGAGCCAGATTTTAATTAGTATTATGTACAATTCAGCAAATAAAAGAAGAAAAACACAATTAATCGAGTATTAATTGTCTAATTTTGTGTGACCTTGATAAGCCAATACAAATATAGTAATTTAAGGCTGTGAGTTTGCTTTTAACTTTAATATGATAGACAATGAAACAGCTTTTTCATTGGACATTGGTGCAAAACTTTACCAATATTCACTCGTACTCATCGTCTTCCGCTTATCCCGGTCCGGGTCACGGAGGCAGCAGCCTCAGTAAAGCAGCCCAGACTTCCCTCACCCCAGCCACTTCCACCAGCTCCTCCAGGGGGATCCCGAGGCGTTCCCAGGCCAGCCAAGAGATTTTCTTAACTCGCATAACTCGTGGTGGAAAAAGCTCGTTCCATTGTCATTTTGTGTGATACACCAATTGCGCTATGCTTGAAAAACCACATCTTTCCAGCGCAAAAACAAGAGTTTTGGCGAAATTCTCATTTTTCCATTCAGTGAACTGTTATGTAAAGTTATGTTTGTGCATTCTGAGGGTCAATGGAAAAGTGACTGTCTTGCATTATTGAAATGACTAAACAATTGTAAATGTTTTACTACACCTAAGTATACAATGTCTCTGAACACACCCATGTCGTAACACCCCCCATACATGGCATTTGTTTCTGGATAGTGATTCTCATTGATTTACTGCAGGATTTATGTTTTTACTCGCTCTACCTGTATTTCAGTGCATATTCACAGGAATGGTAAAAATTATTAGACCACCCTTATTTCCATCAGTTTCTTGTTCATTTTAATGCCTGGTACAACTAAAGGTACATTTATTTGGACAAATATAATGATAACAAAAATAGCTCATAACAGTTTAGTTTCAGAGCTGATATCTATTCATTTACTGTGTTTTCTTGATGAACAAAATCACTTCAGTTACACCAATATCTATGGCACTGTACTGACAAAAACAGTGCTTTTAGGCATTCCATGTTTTCTGTCAGTTTCAGTCACATGATACACACAGGAGTTAGTACTGGATTGCATAAACATTGTTGTTGATGACTCTTGATGGTCTAATAATAATATATGACTCTACTTCACTGTATTGGTCTGGTGTGGCATTTAAATTACTCCATTTAAGTCGCACCTGTAACCTGTAACATCTGCAGCATGTGTTTCTTACATTGATCCTGTTTGGACAAACCAAAGCCCCCATGCGGTGACTGAGTGTACAGATAACCAGCCTGCTTTGGTTAAACATGACTTTGCCGTCAATGTGTTGCCAAGTCGGATTCCAGAACCACATATCCACCGAAAACATCTCAGAATCTGTCAACACTTTTTGATCCATTTTTTTCCCCCTTCGGTTGTCCTCGGGTGACTCGGCCCTGGACGCCGCCCTGCTGCCACGCTACAATAATGCAGCACATTGTCCAAGGGACAAGCACTGATTAAAGCCCGGTGTTGGGACAGCGGATTCGCAGCAGCTCAGGTGAAACAGGCCTGTGACTGGCCTCAGTGTTTCTCCCTCTCATGGAATGTGTGTTTTCTCCACAGCCAAGAATGAAGCGGACCGACGATTAGAGCGATGCGAGATCAAACGGAGGCTCACGAGAAAGGTCAGGATGCAACTATGCCGCCTTTACACACTCTGCTGGAGAATCATTACTCTCTACACAAACACCTACATCAGGATTATCATCAGTAACGGCATGAATCACTCCTGAATCAGGATCTATCTGTTTTTTTTTCTGTCTCCTCAGCTGTCCCAGAGACCCACGGTAGCTGAACTCCAGGCCAGGAAAATCCTGCGTTTCCACGAGTATGTCGAGTGCACCCACGCCCATGACTATGACCGCAGAGCAGATAAACCCTGGACCAAGCTCACTCCAGCTGACAAGGTAAAGCTAAACACACACCACACACACCTGCCTTCACAGCGGTGGGGCTCCTATGGCTTAGAGCATCTTAGCGAAACAGAACCTAAGACCGTCTTTCACTTCGGTCAACCCACAGAGGATTTGCATTCCAAGCAGGCTCAGTTTCCAGGAAGAATCCCAGAAATGCAATGCAAGCACCGTCTAACCCTGTGGAGTTTCACACAATGAATTATCTGATCCACTGAAGTAAATCCTTTTTCAGGGTGTCACAGTTTTGACATGTTAGTATTTATTGCTGTTATACAGGTCATTTCAGTTTTAGTTCAGGTCACAACTGCATAGATGTGTCAAATAGGTTTCTTTTTAGTTTGAGTCTTGAATTGAATTTTTTTCCCCCTCCAAATTGTAGAATGATAGAGTGCATAACCTGAAATATAACATAAAAGTTTTCTTAAGACCTCATACAATTGTGCAAAGATTATTTATTTTTGTACACAATGAAATAGAGCTATACACCATATGACTTCAGTAGCATCACTGCAATAATCCGCTGCACAAAAGTCACCTTATTCTGCAATTTTTTGATGAAAAAGGGATGAAATCATGATTAAACTAGTGCTGTCAAATGATTACAATTTTAATCAGATTAATAACAAGGTTGCTATGGATTCATTTCTATTAATCACTAGGGCTGCATAATATTGGCAAAACTGTTGATATGGGTGTACAAAATTGCAATAATGATAATATTGTGCTATTTTGTGTTCACAAAAAGAAATGCCAAGTTCATCTACAAAGAAAAATGTTCCTTATCAATGTTAAAATGAGCCAGTTATTTGTATGCCGACTATAATTTAAGGCAAAATACTGTACTAGTACAATCAATTACACAATTCTGTACAAAAAAACCTGGTGATGCTGCAACTGCAGACCTTCAGATACAAACATAATGAAATATTTTGTCATTTCATTCACATAACAATGTGCAAATGACATGCAGTATTTCATAATAAGAAAAGGGCCAGAATAGGAGATTTAAAAACAAAACAAAACCACTATTTCATTACTTGCCTGGTTTGATAAATACTACATATAAAAATAAAATCTTTAAAAATAAGTGTTCAGGCCCTGCCCAATGTTGTGTTAAATATTTACATCTTTTCAACATTAATAATATGTAAACTTGCATTCAACCAGCAGAAATGGCATTACTTCAGGGTTTTTTTTCTCTGATAAACTGTTAGGGTGGCAGAGAAAACCACGTTTGTATTCCATGGCGTGTAAAACAGTAAGTTAATGAAAAAAGAAGAAAATAAATAATTGCACGTCTTGGCGATATGAATATTGCACACTATTATCGTGATAATAGTTTTTTGTAGTTTTGAAATAGTCTGGACTTTTTATTTGGCTGAATAGTAGGCACCTTGATTGAAACATGGTTAAGACTGGATCAAAGCAGTAACTATATTGTTGTTCTAAATCTTTTATGAATGTAAGGTCTTAAATTTGACTGACACCTTGACTTAAATAATAAAACACAATATATTAAAAAAGTTTGAAATGTGGTTTCCTTTAACCTGCAGATACTCTGTACTCATAATGATTCTTTCCTCATAGATATTGGAATCCTTTTATGGAAGATTTCTAATATTAATATGTCCGTTATTCCTCATGTCATATACAGTGAAGCAACCACAGTGGAAAATAAGAAGGATTGTCTTATTTCATTTGAGTCTTAATGTTGAAGAGTACATTGTTGGTCAATGTCTGTGCTACTTTTTGTCTGTCATTCACTTTAATGTCCCTGATCACGACTCAGTTGGTACAAAGCAAAGCCGGTGTTTAATTTGTCCTCCAGAGTGAACAGATGCTACGCCGAGTTTGTCCTTAACCTTCCCAGTCAGACACCATCCACACATGTAGCTTTGATCGCATGCTTCCCTTTCGTCCTTTGTGCTTCACTGTAAATGGATAAAGCCAGTCTTGCTGAAGCGCCATTTTGCTTTCATGTCTCGTTTCAGGCTGCCATTCGCAAAGAGCTCAACGAATTCAAGAGTTCAGAGATGGAGGTGCACGAAGAAAGCAGGATCTATACCCGGTCAGGCTCTGCACCGTATACGGTTGCATCAATAATTCACATTCAGTGTTCTGTACCTTGACTGTTCTCAGAGTTTATTCAGCACGCGCATCACTTCTTTATTCGCTGTGTTTTCTCTTTTGAAAAAGCTTAAATATCCTGTTTTCAGCCCAAAGACGCTTTAGACCTCCTGACCTTTTGCCTCTCGTTCCTCCAGGTTCCATCGGCCTTAGCTGTCGAGAAAAGCACTTATTCCATGATTAACAACACAAATGGACGAGGGACGAGCTCCTCTTCCCGCCGCGCACCGAATATGTGGCCCACTGGACCGTTTCATCGACTACCTGATCACGAAATACTGCTAAAGACGCCGCGACTGCCGCTGAAAGCTGACAAAGCCTCGGAAACAGCTCAGCCGCCGGTCTTCTTGTTTTTTTCAGAAATCCAGGTGAATTCGGTGTCGGAGGTGCCCTGTGCCAACACTACAAGATGGAGGAATCCCCCTCCCTTCCACCACTAACAACCACACTGGAGGGAAGTGCAGCTGATAAACACTTGGCTTTGAACTGAACAATGTCCCTACAGAAGGAAGTGGAGGGGGGGCGCTATCACCATGCCTTTACCTGCCTTCACTTTAACCACTCTCTTCCTCACAGGACAGGAAGAATCCAACAGTTAGTGCTGTAGGTACCACTACGCTCATATGCAAACCCAACTTTTGTTTTTGTAACCAGAAACGCTGGTTACGTGCGCACATTCGGTACTTACACGTCTTCACAAAGGTGCTAGGTTGCACCGGCCTTACTAATACACACTTAGATTTAAGACTCAATGTGAAAAGGTTGGTACAGAAGAGTGTATTTTTATCTGAAAGTCTCTGAATCAGCAGTAAAGCTCTGTGTATAGAGTATATGGAGGAAATTTCCTGCCAAAACTTAACAAACGTGTTTTATAAATGCCCCACAATTCACTAAAAGTGTAATTTGCAAATACAGAGCGTACTTAAAATGATTAATTTTTTTGGCTTCCTTCTTTGATATCCTGCACCTATGTACACTACTTGAAGCTAGCTGTTAAAATAATGTCATAGTAATAATAATGAAACTAATGTATAAGAGCCTTTATTTGCATTGCATCCACTGACACAGATGAAATTTACGCATTAGTGAAATTTGGACTCAAGACGTTTAGAACGATTTCAGTCAGTGCCATAGAAGGATCTTGAGCATTTCTTGGAATATAAAAGTATTTTCTACAATAATTGTTTTTGCTGTGATGACTTCCTAAGAAAAATCCTGTGCAATTCCGTGCTTTTTAATTAACGCACATCGCCACCTACTGCTGTGGAGGATGAATTACACCGGTGGGATGATTCCACACAATGCCAGATATTTTTCAACAGTATCTATGCAGCTCGCCGAGTTAATCTTCGGAGTGAATCAACATGTTTTGTCTAAGTTTTGGCAGTAAATGAGCTCTATATGAGGAGCACTGATTATCCTAAATGTGCATTTTACTGTATGTTGATGATCTTTGAACTGATTCTCATGGAGCACATATCACTAGATTATTATTATATTAATGTTATTTTTTTGTTGTTGTTGTAATAAGGCACCTTATGTTCCTAAACTGGGTGTATAGAAAATTGAACCTCTAATTCTCCAGTATGTTAAATGAATAATTGAAGCTGGAAAAGTGTACATACCTTTATTTTCCTGGCTCTTTTATGGTACTTTATATAACGCAGGTCAATTAGTTGGCTGCAAATTGTGTAGATTTGATTGACTTTATATTGTACATCTACTGTAATGCTGACATATTTTAATTGTAAAGTATTTGTCAAATATTTCCAAGATGTAGTAATGGTACAAAATATTTCCCCTTTTTTTTGATACAGAGATTTTTCCTGCAAATGACACTGTATAAATGAACAATCTGCTCAAATTAAACCTAATAACCTGTGATTTACATTTCTAAACCGTGTTATCGTTGTGTGTAAAAGGGTTTGATTTGCTGCCAGTCTGCTCCTCCATCTGCAGGACAAAGTGATTTTAATATTTAACAGGGACTCGCAGTGAATGATGTGTTTTAAAGCCTCTTAAAGTGACCAGATGGGGGCAGTGTTATATAAACCGTGTCCCCTCCATCCTAATGCATACATACATTCAACCTCCTTGATTAGAATCTTTTTTTTTTTTTTTTACAGAATTTGCGACTTGTACAGTTTAATGGCAGGAATAATTGGCTCCAGGCTAAGTGTACCCAACATTTCTCTTGAGCCCATGTAGTGTTTGTCCTTTTTACTTCCCCTGTGGTTCTAATTAACAGAACACAGTGTGTGGACGACATGGTCAACACAAACGGCTGCTGTACACACCGACTGAATGTCAAAACCATGATCAAAACAAGCTAATTAGGACTTCAGTTGCGTTGTTGTATTTTTGTTAAATTGTTTTCGCCTCAGTTTCAGAACATTCAGTTGGATAATCCTACTCAACTCTAGTTTTTCTTCTACTTTCAGTTTTATTTTACAACCAAAAACAAATAGGGTTCACATGTTATTGCCTTCCCCTTTCTTATTAACATAACTAGAAAATATCAGTTGCGACTCAAATGATAGTTTCTGCTGCACAGTTAGGTGAAAAATAATCTTTATTTTGTCATATACATGCACCACACACTGACATTTATCTTCTGCCTTTAACCCTTTAATGGCTACCATTGTAACAGGCTGCCGAGATTTTTTTTTCATGTTTATGCAATAACCGTATCAGAAAATATCTTCTTTGCCAATTATGAACAATTTTCAGGGAGAATCTAATTTTCAATATATGCAAATTAATAATATGCAATGCATCTTTAAAACAGTGTATTTATAATAAACCAAAGAAGACTTGAATTTTTATCATGTTTACTATGGAAAAACAGTAAATGTTCATAATGAAATGTTATGAGATTATAGAAATGGACTTTCAACTATTTTACACGTGCTCAAACATTTTTGTCTAGCTCATTCTGCATCCATGTTCCAACTTATTATTTTTATTTTTTAGGCTTTCATTAATGATTTGTATAAACCAGAAAAAAATGCAGATAAACAGTAAAAAAAAAACAAACACACAAACCCACTGGCACAACACACTAAAACGGTACTATCGCTATTACGTACAATTATTTACATGGATTCAAGATAGAAACAGCTAAAACCTCTATAAAACGCTACTAAAAGTAATAAAAATCGTTCCCTTCTCTCTCACCGGCTGGCTTCTGCTGCTTTAAGCTCCGCCCACTTCCACCCTTCCCCCTCAGCTAATGCAGGCTTCTACCCTAATGTGTTATAGAATGGAAAGTACAGCTAAATGATGACATTTGGATTTTCAAAATGGTGCGAACAGTGGATGTAAAAATCCATCACTGACGACAGTCCTCTTAAAAGGGTTTAAACCCAAGCATCACCAATCCAGGTCCTGCAGAGCCGCTATCCTGCATGTTGTGGATGTTTCCCTCTGTGACATGCAGACTTGAAGTTGCAATAGTAGTGAGAGGAGCCTCACTGAAGCTCACCTCTCAAAACCACGCCAACGAGTTTGTTTTGCTGCCTCCTTCCTGAATCAAGCCTGCACATGCGCAGTAACATGGAATAGTCCATTGTGTGAGAAAGGAGGGGGGGGACGATCATGGTAGTGATAGATCAACCATTTTTATTTATTTTTAAGCGCGCAAATTAAGACTGAAACAATAGTAATTG
>JAPTYR010000003.1:25179870-25190308 GCA_029814505.1 Siphamia roseigaster | reverse complement strand
GTATTTTTTTCATGGAAATCCATCAAGTAGTTTTTGAGTAATCCTGCTAACAGACAAACAGACAGACAGACAGACCCAAAAACAATACCTCCTTGGCGGAGGTAATTAACATTTGGTTAACTGTGCTGTGGTATCTGGGCCAAGATGTTAGCGGTAGATCCTTTTAAGTCCCAGAAGTAGGAGTGATCCTCCATGGATCACATTATTTGTCCAACACCTCCAGCAGATGCTCCATAAATGTGATCATAAACTGAATCAACAAAAATAACAGCTTTTTAGGTCCCTAAGTTAATGTAAATTTAACTTAAACTGGCACTTCTTGACCAATTCTAGTTAAAAACTGTCCTTGCCCTCCAATCATTACTGTCAGGACCAGACTGATGAACACAGAACGTCTCCAATATGGTTTGATAAGCAGGCATTGCACCGTTTTTGTCTTCTTTATTGAGGCAGTAGCTCATTACTGACTCATCTACAGATGTGTTCTGCAGATGGAGGGGAGCTGGATGAAGTCAGAGCGTGGGTAGTGATATTGAAAATTGATTTATTGATAAATGAAAGCGAACAAAAGAAAAGGTTGGTTGTAATTAAACAGTGCAGGAGAGCGAGCTGTCCCAGCCTGAACAACCTGTCCAACAGATGCCTTTAGCTCGGCAGTTGGAGGGAATTAGATGCAGCAGCAAAGCTGTTAATGATTCATTAGAAGGGTTCATTTACTGCTTTCTCTATGTTATTCTTTATCATCTGCTGCTGTATAGGAAACCTGTTTGTTTTTAATCATCTGAAATACACTGGTCACAGCACTGAAGGTTACACTTTCTATTGCGTTCATCTTTTACTTATTATTATTAGTGTTGACATTTTGGTCACTAACATGTTTGCCTTCCATTTGGAGCTAAGTCAGACTGAATTCACTTGTTCTGAACATCTTAATCATTAAACATCTGGATGTGAACATCTTAATGCCTGTGGAAATTTGGGTTGAAATAATACATACACATTAAGACTGCATGATATTGGAAAAATACGACATTGCGATTTTTAAAAATCCTTCGATATATATATCAACATGAAAAAACATTCAGGAGGATACAGTTTCTGTGAGGTGCCAACGTAAGAGGTCAAATGAATTAGTTGTCTTCCATCTTGTTGTGCCAATAGGTAGGGTGACCATTCGTCTGGATTATAACCAGACAGTCTGGTTTTAGAGTCTGTCCGGACGTCTGTCCTGCGTCCTCACTTTTTACATTTTGTCCTTTTACATTATTGACCCTTGCTATTCTGGGATGTTCCCAGGTAAAGATAGTCTATAGGGATCTGCTGTACAAATATCAGCTGATAGAGCCTCTGCAGCCTCTGATTGGCTGGAAGCTGCTGTCACTCAAAAGCTGAGCTCACGCTATTGGCTGATTGTTGCTGCTTTGAGCTGCAGGAGGATGAAGGAAGAGCCTAAATGATGCCTACTGATAAACAAAGGAACATTCTACACTAATGTTTGGTAGTTCAGTAATTTTTAATGTTGTTTTTGATCCAAATTCCTGTGGATAAGGTTATAGGCCAAATGGAAATGACATGGTTGACTGTCATTTTTCGTGTTATTCTTTTTAATATTTTTTGGATGAGCATAAATGAACACAACAATGTTTTTTTTTTGTTGGAGAAGTTCCTGTGGACAAGCAAAGGCCAGTGTAGTAGGACATTTCCATATTTTTCTTTTTGATGGGTGTTCCAAGTTAATAAATATATACATTTACATATACATTATATGTTATTCATAAGTTTTTTTTTTCTTAATCCCCCCCCTCCAAACAATGGTGTCCTAACATTAGGGCCTTTGTCCTCACTTTTGGACACGTGTCCTAATTTCCAGAATCATTCCAGTGGTCACCCTAAGTCTGGGTATCATGCTGCTAAATTTTGACTAATTAAATATTAATTATTATTAGTCTATAGGCTTACAATTAGGTCCATGTAATTATATATATAACTTATATATACAACTTCATGTCTATGTACTGAGAAAAAAGGTGAATAAACATAAACAAAGGCTAATAAACATACCTGCACAGACGGTACAGTCGCTGGTATTAGCTCCTTTCAACCAATCAAACACAGAGAACACATACAGATGTCTTTGGTCACATTTTAACTGTAAATTCCTCTTGTTTACGAGTTTGTATCCAAGGTTGGCATTTCTCTGAATCTCTTCTGGGTTTAGGAAAAGTAACGAAAAAAACTCCCTTCATGTGATCGCAATGACTATATCCAGTCCTTCTGGCACAAGCCAAAGCAGCAGCAGTTTGTTGTTATTGATAGACTGATACTGAAGTTGATGTGATATTTAAGATGAAATTAAAATCCAGAAGTCCGATCTCCGACAAGGAAACCACATACACTTTACTGCGCTGCGCTATTAGGTTGTCTGATTTCAGTGTTCCCGTGCGACATGCAAAGGACACTGTTCTAAATTTAGCATTTTGACATAATTGTGACAAGTCCTATTGTGGTCCCCATCAATGCTAAACATTGTGTGCCCTTTTATAAAATCTGGTAAATTGTCCATACATAATGGCACTTATGCAACCGTGAAAACAAAACTAAAGCTTAACGTGCTTTCAAAGTCCAATTCCCGACTTCAATCATGTTGACCCCTCCCACATGGCAACAAAATGATATTTAGCATCTAATGGCAAGTGCAATAGGAAACAAATGTAAAAAGTACAGAATATACAGTACGGAGTTAAAATGACCAGCACTAGTATGTACAATGGGTATGATGTATGAAGATGTAACTGCCATGGACAAATATACAGTATGAGTATGAAGGAAATAAATTTTGCTTGTGGATATGCTGGTTGTTTTCTTTTTTTCAGTAAGAACACAAAAGTTTGTAGGCAGCTATAGATTAACCACTGAGTTTATTATTTTCCATTTGTTTTTTACTTAGCATTTAGCATTAGCTCACCCATCAGAATTCATACTTCTCAAACTCCACCCTTATACAGTTACTTATGGGTTCAAATAGCCAATAAAGCATCATCCTAAGCAAAACCTTCTGGTTTCAAAATGCAGTTAAGGCCAATGGATGACCTCATGGTGGCTCCATCCACTTCTCTGTACAGCCAATGGGTGAAGAAACGCTTAGCCGCACATACTGGCAGGGTGCAAGACCACACTTAGAGTAGGGAGATGCAGGTGGTGCCATGGAAATGTCTTCATGTCAAGCAGAAAAAGCATCAAAACCATGAGAAACAGCCCCATATATCAAGCTCAACAAAGAGGGAAAGGTCCCAGCCCTCTCTGCCAAGAAGACCAAAAAGAGTCAAGTGTAGGTGGTACAATCATGGGAAATTCAAATGGACCTGGAGAAGAAGTGACACTTTCCCTTGGGTCGTCCAAGAATCCATGAAACCTGATGTATTTGGTTGGTCTGGGAAGGTAAAGATCTTTAAGCAACCTGAAGGGAAGACAAATGTGAAGGAGGAGGGTTTTCTTGTGCAATATGTGATGAAGACACAGTCCTGGGAATAGTGCAAAGGTAGAGGGAGAGGTTGTGAACCCCTTAACACCTGTATTTAAATATAAGTATGTAAAAAAGTAATGCCAAATTAAGTAGAGATAATTAGTTTGACTATAGCACATAAAATAGAAAGATTTCTGGTATGTTGCATATTTGCGACAGTACGTGTTAAGGAGTTAATGCCAACCCACCAACTGGAGGCCAGAGTTGTTCAGGGCTGAAAATTCTGGACACCAACTGACAGCATCATCTTTTGGCTGATTGCATCAGCCGCACTTCAGTGAGAGAAGGAGGTAATGTGTCTGCCAGCATACATGGATAAATCTTGTGCATCACTGTGACATACTGGTAGAGATGTAAAAAACACATGGACTATTTAACCCATAGACCCAGTGATACATTTGTGGCACTTTCCAAATGAATTTTACCTCTCTATTTAATGTTTTTTAAGTGATTTATCATCATTTATTATAATGATGATAAATATTGTCATCATTATCTATATTTTATTATCATCTATATTTTGCATTTGTCAGTGTAACTCATGTACTTTCCTATATTTACTTTCCTATATTCAAATTAGGTGTTCATGAAAACTCAGTTAATTCAAAGGTTATTATAGTTATTATGGTTATTATATTAAAACAGGGATATTTGAAGAAAAAGTGGGTTTTTCAGACAAATACATCATTAACTGGACATAAAAAAGTGTCTCTATTCACTGTCATTGATCCACCTCAATGAGTTTTACTGATGAATCCGTGTTGTAGAAGAGGACGATGTTTCCATGGTAACTATGGAGCATCCAAACATCCAAATGGATCAGATCTGATGACTATGAAAAGATGAGAAGCTGCATTTCACACCAATTATTTACGTGTATTTATAGGTTTAATGCATCAACAGTTGTTGCAGGTGTAGGTTTGGGTCGTTATGGGTTAAACCATTCAAGGATTCAAGAAGACCTTAATCTACCATACACATGTGTAAATGATAAACTGAGGCATAATGTTGTTAAAATTGTGCTTATTTTTCTTAAGAAATTCCAGGTTGTTCATGGAAATTCAGGTTATTCATATTTTTTACTATAGGATAGTTTGTAAATGTAAACATTTCCATATTGTAATTTTACTTTTTGGAGCTGTTATAATCTCTCACTTATTATACTATTCTTTTTGACGTCATATTGAGCTGTGTCTCCTGAACTAAAATGAGTTTGACAGCCCTGGTCTAGATTATAGAAATAACCCTTCATCTGATCAACTCTGTAAATGGTTTGTTGAACTCATCTAGCCCTAAATAGATGTTAATTACTGATTGTGAGTTAAAAATAGATGTTTTATCACACTTCTCAATATCGCTTTCAGTTTAATATTGGTATAATTGTGATGGAGCCACTTGGGATATGTCAATTTGCAAAGTTGTATTAATCACATTGTTCTAATTATACAGTATGTATATCATATTATTGATCATTAAGTTACATTCTATATTTTTCTGTTCCAGATGCCATTTACTAAATGTTTTGTACATTTATAGATCCACTGTGAATATAAACTGTGGCATAATATTGTTAAAATTCCACTTAATTAATTCATAGGTGTTTTATTGATTGTTTTAACTGTTAACTGTTAACTTTAACAGTTTTTAACCTGTCTCTTTTCCATTTTTATAAAGCACTGTGAATTGTCCTTTTATGACTTGTGCTATCTATACACTGTAAAAAAAATTACAAGAGACTTACACTGGATTTAACTAAACAAATAGCTCAGATCGTTCCATGGGTAAGTACTGTAATAATGTTTCAGTTGGAACAAGTTATTTAACTGTAACTGATGCAGTCAGTGTCGTCTCACGTCCCTAATATCTGAAACATTGGACACCACCAGGATGTATCAGGGTCATCAGGCTTATGACCAGGGGCGTAGCACCAAATTTGGGGCCCCAGGAACCACCAGTCCCATGGACCCCCCGCTTGCTTGATACCTTTGCAAATATACATGCAGAGTTTTTTGTTTGGTTGAATTTATGATATATAAAATAAACAAATAAACAATTAAGCATTTGATGCAGAATCATTAAGTGAGTGAAATCCGTTGAGCATTTAATCAAAAGTCCACGAGAGGGTGGACTAAACCAATGAGCAGATAATAATGGGGGTGTCAGAATGTATGTAATGTGGTGAACTGATGAATTCCTAGAAAACATTGAATTTGCATGAATTAGGGCCTACCAATATATACTGACAGTATTTTTTTTTTAAAAGAAGAAAAAAAAACGAAAGGAGAAAAAAATACTACTTTTGGGATGCTCCCCGTAGTCAGGGCCCTGAGAATTTGACCTAGTTTACCCCGATCTCTGACACCACTGACGTTGGAGTGAGTTGTAGGGTGCTGCTTTTCAAACATTTAAGTCAGGGTTCCCAATCTTTCCCTGAAATTATTTTCCATGACTTTTCCAGGACTATCCTACATAACCTGGGGGTTTACTTTGACAAAGCTATGCCCTTGGACTCTCACTGTAAGCAGCTGTTTAAAAAATAATAACAATAAAACATTTTTTTTTTTAATTTTATCACTTGAAAAAATTTCAAAGCTGAGGTCAATGTTTTCGTTCCCTTGGTTCCTGCATCGATTATCGCGATGCTCTTTTTATGTGTTTTAACAAAAAATCACCAACAGTCTGTGCAAAAATGCAGCAGCAAAGCTTTTAATAGGAAACAAGAAAAGGGATCATATTACCCCAGTTTTTGGTTCCCTCCATTGGTTACCAGTCAGTTTTAGAATTCAGTTTAAGATCTTCGTTCTTACCTTCCAAGCCCTTCATGATCAAACCCCTCTGGACATAGCAGAGCTCCTGACACCCTATTCTCCCTTGTGCTCATTAAGGTCTTCAAACCACAGCCTCTTGATGGTTCCCACACCCACTTCTGAACCTGAGGTGAGCGCCTGTGGAATACACTACTGTACTTTTAACTCTACAGAGCATCATAAGAAGGAGCTCAAAACATAGCTCCTTAGGCAGATGTTTACCTCAGGCTGATGTTTTATGAGCTTGTGTTATTGTCTAGTTACGGGTACGACTGTTTTGTTTTTATCCTGGTGTATGTATGACATTTATTGGTTTTATTTTAAGCTTTTAGTAACGTTTTATTCTAAACTGTAAAGCACTTGGCCACTGTATCTGTGAAAAATAAAATGCATTCATTTTACTTACACTACAGCATCTTCATCATTACTTACACCTTATTTATTTATTTTATTTGTATATTTTTTATCTTATACTATTTTATATCAGTCTTTCCCTTTGCTGACCTCGCTGCTGTAACAATGAAAATGTCTCCTACGTGGGAAGAATAAAGGTTTTCTTATTCTTATTCTTATCAAACAATTTTCCAGGATAATTTAACCATTTCCAGGACATTTCACTCCCTCATTTTCCATATGTTTTCAAGAACTAGAACATTGGTCAATCATTTTCCAGGTTTTCCAGGATGTGTGGGAGCCCTGTTAAATGCATTTTCTGTGTCAGTTGTAAGAAAGAAAAATGGGGGGGAAAACATTGTGACTGTTCAGAGCTCAAGAAAAGAAAATGACTGAGAAATGTGACAAATATCAGCACAATAAACATTTTCATATCATTTAATTACCAAAACGTCAAATATTTTTTCTTTCCAGATTCAACCTGATGTTTAACAGAAGAATGAACATTAAGGAAACCCAACATTACGTTATATTGTTATTTACACAAATTATTTGTAAAAGACTAAAAACGTAAAAGATGAAACAAGAGAAGAAAGATGAAATCAGATTCGTAGTCCCTGATTTCATGCCTGTTTTATCCATTTTTATGAAGCACAGATTTTTGTGAGTAGAAAACAGATTAAGTTCCATCAGAAAATCACCAAAAAATTTAATCCTCAAAAAAAAAAAGAAAGAAAAGTCACTATAGTGTAGCGTAGAATCATGATATACATAATTATTATGACACAAAAATATGTCACAAAAACAATCATTCACACTAGACAAGAACTGACCCAGTTTAGTTACAAACAGAACCATCAGATTCTAATATTGAGTTTGATTCTTTATTCCCCTTTAAATTTTTCTATGCAGGCCATTGTGGACGTACACAGGATTTCAGTATCTGTCATCATCTAAAGTGACTGAACTGAGAGAAGACAGACTGCATGTATATGCAGCTATTGCTGTCTATAGAATTATAATAATAATAATTAATAATATATAATAATCTATATTATATTGCTGTCTATATAATTTTTCTTTCTAAAAGACAAAATCTGATCAAATAACAGAACAGCTCCATTATTGTGCTCTCCTAAAATGGTACAGAGCACATGTACAATATGCATTTACAAATAATGTTGGCTGTGATACCATCATGGATAAAATCTAACTCAGTTAAGACACAAAACAGGTTGGTTGGGGAAAGGAACCATTCACATAAAGGGCTGAAATAAGAAAACCTCACCTGTCTTTCCCTATTTAACAGCATAAATATGATACTAAACCCACAACTGTAAAGATGAAAATGAAATCGTCACTTATCAACATCAACACTTCTGTTAATATTCCGTAAATAATACTTAGTCAGAATGTATTATATGGAATACTGATCGATATTATTACAGTTTTGTTCTAAAATTATTTAAAAATAGGGCAATAATCTGTGAAAAACTAGACTAAACTACAAATGTTTCAAGATCTTAATGCGGCTGCCATTAATGATTATAACAAAATAAGATATGAAAAAATATGAGGCAGGAACTGGGACTTATCAGGCTGAAACAAATGAGTTGTGAGCAGTTTGAGAAATTCAGAGTTTAGTTTTTTAATCTGATGTGAAATATTTACATTTGGATAAAATTGTTTTTGCAGCAGTTGTGCAAATCTTCATCTGTCGGATATGAGATACTGGTGCAGATTAGTTTGTGTATTTGATGCTTAGTGTTGTTAATGGTTTTTAGACAAGTTGGGACGTTTTTAAGGAGTGGTGTTGACTGTAGTGGTAGTTAAATGTGTGTATAACAGCTTAAATAAAGACATCTGTGCCTACACATGAACAGCTGCTGTTTCTGCAGGTGAACACAGACGTTACTTTACTAAGGTTTTTCCTAAATTATAGGGATATAAAGTACATACAATAACTACTACTATCACACTGAAGTTTCATGTATTATTCATTCTATAAACCCTCAACAGCTGTAAGGGATCACATATGAGGACACCAAGGAATCAACACTGTGTATGACTGTATCACCCACTGAATAAAAGATAAAACTCACTTTTACACATATCTGTATTATGGTAATCTAGATTATAAAAGTCATGCACTGGAGAAAATCACAATCTTACAAAGTATTATTATTATTTAATTTATTAATTTTTTTCATTTTAGTCAAAATATCTCATCACACTTAAAACAAGTGGTGCCAGGCACAACAAACCCCTCCTCTCGCAAACATTTTTGCTCTTAATGAACATCTCTATCTCAAAAAGTGAGACTATGGGTTTGACCTTTCAAGGTCACTCAAAGTCAAATGTCATGATGCCATTTTGAAGCCCATGCCGGTTTCCTTGCTGTCAATGATAGAAACGAAGTCTCTATCTCCACTCTTTTTTCTGTTATAATCCATTTTTAGGTATTGACTCTATGCACACAAGATGCAGAATTGAAAGATGAGCATTTTGGTGCTGACTGGAAGTCTGTAAGATGAAGTTGTATCCAAAATTGTATTTTTGGCCTTTATTTTGACCTTGACCTTTGACCTAGAGTCTTCAAATTTGTCCTTCAAGATTCTGATGTCAATGCACATCAACAGTGACAGAAAAAATAAGCTATATGCAAAACTGAGTATACGGAAATGAAAAGGAAATTCCTGATTTGCCCTATCACTTATCATTGTGAAAACACATTTTGGTGACCGTGACCTTTGACCCACATTCAGGAAAACTTAATGGGATCTATTCTGAACCACCTCGCACGTTTACTGAAAATTTCATGGAAATTGGTCCATTAGTTTTTGTGTAAAGTTGCTGACAAGCAAACAGATGGACAAACACCTCCCCTTCAGGGGGCGAGGTAATAAGACATAATCACCTAAAGAGAAACTTTTCAGTGAGATATAAAGAACTTATTTTTGATCTGATCTGGAAAATCTGATTTCAAGAAATCTTACCAAGACCATTTTAACTTGTTATATTGGCAGATTTATTTATTCATTTTTTTATCTTAAGATTTCTTGAAAATCTTGAACTTCTGTCTAATCTTTTCAAATTTTCTTCAGTCTATACCTCACACCCACTTATTTTAAATGATACAATATTTTCTTACATCCCTAGTGTCTAGTAGGGAAAACAAGAGTTCAATGTATGAATCACTGAACTTTAAGCTAAAACCCACGCTGTGGGTATTTTTAAGTCAGGGTAGAGATCACTGAAATGAATGGAAGTGGATGGAAAGTCCCTTAAATGGATGAAAAGCTGATATCTGTGTAGTTCAGGCAGTGTTTTGTGTCATGCTGCCTCTCTGATGGTGTCAAGGTGACAGGAAGGATGGGAAATTAACTAGTTAACTAGTCAGATTCTGTCAGAATAAAAGCCTTCAATGTGCAGTAGACGGAGTTAAATCAGACATAACCATAAAATATCAACATCAGAACTGACTCATTTTATGACTTTCAAAGAAGAAAAACTCCATTAACTCGGCTCAAGCTCACAGAATAATTTTCTTTTACTTCCATTTCCCACACAAATTACATTATGTGGGCCGAGTCGGACATTTTCTGCACAATTATCTCTGAATGACCAAGAGGTCATGTTTCTTTCTGTAAAAACTTCCTTAATCTGAGCAGTTTAACTCAGTCACAAGAATAACCACAATTAAATCTGACTTTCA
>JAPTYR010000003.1:25141862-25158757 GCA_029814505.1 Siphamia roseigaster | reverse complement strand
AAAGAAATCTACTTACGTAAAAGTACAAAAGTAGTCCACTTCCTGCTTTTGGAGCGGCCTGCAGTCCGCTTGGCGTTTACACATGCATTCGAACCGTACCAGAGTTCACTTCAGTCAAAACGAGACCTACATTTTTAGTCGGACCAGAGTTCGCTTTTTTGGCCTGAATCAGAGTTCGGTTGCGCATTCACACCTACCCAAACGAACCGGACTTTCTGGGCAAAAGAACTAGTTCGATTAAAGTGGACTAACCAGTGCTAGTGTGAGAACCTGGACGGAGTGATACCAAAAATCAAGCCACGCCCTCACCTAACAGTTCCACACCCACACCAGAATGAGCAAGGCAACCCTGACTCATGACGCTTCAAAATGGATGCTTCAAGAACAGGTGTTCTGGTTGATTACACCTTCAACCACATTGGTAGGAGAGTGTAAACACACCTGTGGAACCTGATTGCTCTGGGAAAATGAATGTAAGGAACCATGACCGAAGCAAAGCGTTGAGAATTTCTAAGGATCTACACTGTAAACATTACTGTGTTAGTTTTGACACTGTGGGTGTTGAAATGTTAATCTTTCAACATTCAAAAGTGTTTCTTTGACACTGCACGGTGTATACATGTATAGAAACTCTGCAAGTGTTAACACCCAGTTTTAGTTGGATCAACACTATACTAGTGTTGATGTTGGGAGAAAAGTGTTACTTTTCACACTGTATTTCAACACCAACACTAGTTTAGTAAGGATACAAAACTGAACTGGAAAGTGTTGTGTGGGGTTACTTTTTGATGATGAAATATGTACAACCAATTAAAAGTGGCTTTAACACTTTCAAAAGTATTACTGTGACACTGTACAGCGTGGAAACATCGATACTTTGCCAGTGTTCATTCCAACACTGGGTGTGAGAATAAGACATATTTTTGCTGTGTATATTTTTAATCCATAAGTACTCCACATGTTGAAACCACTATTGGTATCAATGTTGCATCTCTGTGCAGGAAAAGCAGCTTTCATTTTTGTTTAAGTGTTTAATTTTGCTACCACAAGCATGCAAAGCATCAAACAGTCTTCCACTTAACAACACTCAGTATGTGTTTGTAGACTTTGTGAGAGACATTCATCACACGTCTCTGGATGACTCTTGGGGTCTGACCACCAGACTCAAAATTCACTGGTTTGTTAAAGATAAGGCAAGTTACAGCTCTGTTAAAGGCAAAGCGTGTTTATTCCAGTGGATCTCTCCTGGGGTGTCCTATGTTTCCACTAGTGTTTTTGTAGCAGCTGGGAGGCAAATCCGACAGCTAATCTAGGGAGGGAAAACTCCTATGTTGCCTTTGTATCTCCCCCCTTTTAATCACTCCACCAGACTCTTCCCTCACGATAAAACTTTTATAAAAAAAAAAATCTGCGAAAATATTCAGCTTTGTCTCTTTCAGCAGCATCAGTACACAGGTGTCCCAGACGTATGCCATTTCACACTCGACTAAATTTCAAGAAATGCCAGAGGAAAAAAATGGAGAAAAGTGAGAATGAAATGCATTTTGATGATCCAGGAAGGAGAAGTGCTGGAATGCACTGTTACATTTGCTGAAAAGCCAGCAATCCCATTTCACCACCTGGTCCTCGGCTGCCCCCTCAGAGCTCATCTCATCCAAGATAAGCAACAGCAGTCTCCTCTTTATGAATGAGGCCAAGGAAACCCCTTGTTAGATGCACACAAGTGAAAGGAAATGGCTAATGTATGGGGGCTCGGGCTCAGGGGAATCCGTTTCTCGGGGAAAAAATGCACAGAGCTTAAACAAGCAAGTGTTTGTGTGAGGGCCAGTTGGTGTCTGGCTGAGGGAACACAGGCAACACACTGAGGAGTTTGTGTGTGATTGCAGAAGATAGTGAAAGATAGACAGGGAGAGATCTTTGGGGAGACAGAAACTGAGACAGGGAGATACAGAGAATGGAGATAGAGGACATATTCACCGCGCATATCTACAGTCTAATTTGAGTCCACCGGAGCATAATGAAACATGTTGTCCTCACTCCACTTGTCTGAACTCGTAATGTAAAGAAAGACCAGCGTACCACATCTTTCAATTTTGATATTTTAATGATTTTTAAAAACAAATACCCTGACCCTTGATATAGAAATGTACAGTAACCTGGATGAAAAAGATTCAAAAACAATTCTTATATAGCAACTACTATAAAGACGGTCAATTTCAGGCACTTGGAACCACATACAGTCTTTGTTTGTCATGCTACACAAGAAAGTATTTCTTTGGTCCTTTTTTCCCCTCCCAGTCAGGTCAGCTGAAACCACAGGCAGAACAAAAAAACAAAAAAACAAAAAACAGCTTTCTGGTTTCGTACAAACTATTTACATTTCATTATAGACCCAATACAAGCTTCCACCAGACAAGAAAACAAGAAAAACCTCCTCAGTCACACATCAACCCTTCATATTCTTTTATACATGTCCATGTTATAAAATTTAAAAAGAAAAAAAAGTTTTAATTAGAATGGCTCGAGTTTTTTTGTATTTTTACAGCAGTATTAATCAATATAACTTAGTGGAATGGTTTTGATATACAAATTGAAAAAAAAAAAAGGATAAATTCAAGGAAATGCACTGGTATATCAGCCGGTACTGGTCAATCTCAGCCTTGTTGATCTGCAATTAAGATGAGTTTCACCGATAGCAGCAGCCGATGTTAATGTGTTTCGTTTCATTAAAGGTTTAATGAACAGTTTTATGTGATTGAGTTTGTTTTTATTTAAAGACAGTGTGGTGAAGAAAAAGGTATTAACCTTTCAACATCCAGCTGATCACCACCAAACCATTTTCGCATTAGGGACACATTTAAGTCGTTTTTAGCCTCATGCTAAACACAAAAATGTACGATATTCACTTTTGAAAGAAGTCCAACTTGTGTATTTTGGCCTTCACCTTCCTCTGTTGTAAATTGAACCTTAACCCTAACACTATTAAAAGGTTTAAAACAGTTCAGTTATTTTTGTAAGGAAGATTTGTTTTTATTTTCCCAACATAAAAGGGAGAATAAATACTTTTTTTAAAAAGACACTGGATCTGCTATCAGCCAAATCCTTATTTTATACATCGATATCAGCCCAGAATTTCACTCCATCCCTACTTAATTCCTATATGTCCACAATGGGTCTCAAACCAAAGAACCCACATTGCTACAAAAGTACCAGCATTCTAGTAAAATGCTCAGTTTACATCAATGTAAAGTTAAAACAAAAAGCTTGACAGGTTTCTCCAAAGTTCTTGCTCAGCTGCAAGGCAGCCACGTCTGATAAGAGTTACTGCAGGCAGCCATTGGCGACTGTACCTGTGCCACATAGTAATTGCTGAAGTTGACGTCTCTGACATACGGGGCTGGCTGGTAGTAGCAGGTGATGTTTGATAGAGCAGGGATTGCATTCTGTTCGGCCATGACGCGCAAGGCCAGGGCGGAAATAAGTGCCAATGTCTGTCTGCGCTCGTGGCCCATCAGACACACAGTGCTTTCGTCCACCACCTGCCTCAGCGTCACCAGGTACTGGTAGCGCTTGTGCTCCATACCCGCAAAGTGGTTCTGCAGATAACCCTCCAGTTTCCTCTGCTGCTCGCTTATGTCTGGGAAGTCGATGAAGAAGCGTGAGCACATGTAGCGCTGCATTTGTTTCATCTGAGCCTCAGAAGATGGATGGAAACCACGCACCAGCAGGTGGCAGTACTTGAGCAGCCCACCGCCTCGGATCTCTTCTGGACTGCGAGTGGCAATAGTCTTTGAGCGAAGGTGGCCCACTGCTTCCTCAAAGTCCCCGTACATGCTCTCCCCTTGCACTGTCGGGTGGAAGGTCTCAGACATGGCAGTCTCTGAGCAACGGTCGAAGAGCAGCAACGAATCCAGAGTGATCTGGAAAGAGTCGACGCTGAACTCGAACTGCCTTCGAAGAGAGTCCACGAACTTGAGCTCCACATTCTTGCCGGTGTTGTTGGACAGGGAGATGAGGCTCCAACGGTCCGTCTCGTTGCATACTTTCACTAGTTTCTGGACATATGCCTCCTTCAGTGCGAGTGCAGTGATTCGCTCCCTGCACACCCCTTCAGGCAAGAAATCCACCAGGCAGTCCAGCACCACGTCCTTAACCAGCCGGAAGGTTTTGTCATCACTAAGACTCAGGCCAAAGATGAGGTCCAGGTCTTTGTAGCCCAGGCCGTTATCTTGGTGAAGCACGTGACTGGCTGCAGATCCGTTCAGTTTAACGTCGCGTACCACCACACCCTGTTCCTCCAGCCGAGCCCTGACCACCTGAAAGATACAGAAGCAGAAATATGACTGATGTATCCATACACAGATAAAAATCACAGCAAGGCTCTCACATGCAAAATACAAGTCTGTGCAAGTCAAAGCAGAGACGTGATGCCTTGAAGCACATACAATGTAAAAGAATCTACAGCACTGTCAATTCAATTTATTAAAGCATGTGGAGAAAAATCTGGTTAAATAAATACAGCTTAGAGGAGAGCCAGAGTTATGTTGACCTGAGTTCCCTGTTCTTTTCACAGCTAATTTAATCAGTGAGCAAAATAAAATGAAAAAATGAAAATAAAACAAATGCTTTTGCTTCTTAGAAAAACAAACTATTGGCAACGCAAGTACAGTAATTTTCCAGTAAAATGCACCATAGAAACTAACACTGTATATGCACTGATAAATCAACTTTTATGCAAAATGGAAAACGGGAAACGAAAAACAGAACAAAGAAGATAGTGAGATTGTGTATTGCCAAAAATCTGGAAATATGATGTGTCATTATGCAAACATTACTTTTAAATCTGATTTTTGGAAGTTTATCACATTGTGGAAAAAAACACACAAAACAACTGATTCATACACATTGGGTTACTGCTCAAACATATGTTTATTCTTATTTTTTTTATTTTATTGATGTATTCTCTGCTTTTGAACTGACAATTTTAGCTGTTTAACAAATGTTCCTCATGATGACTGCAAGGAATTGTTTAAAATGGAAAATAATAACCTGATTTCTTCCATTTTAATTTAGCCTTTAAATTTTGAATTCTAAACTCTTTATTACAATTATTTATATCAACTAATATGAACATTTCACATCCCCATTAACAGCAGATGAGTATAATATTAACAACTAATCCAACATTTACCCTTACAGAAGAGATGATATAGAGTTTTTATGTATCAATACAAAAATCTCAAACCAAACATTACAACCCTCTGTGTATTGAAATTTTCTTTTAGGTCTTGAAGGAAGGAGGAAGCTGCAGTACTGATGCAGCGACAGACCAACACATGAGGCTGGAATCAGATTCTTGCAGCAGGTATTTTTCTGCATATTGCTCACAGAAATGTCAACAAAGTGACAGCAATGAGGATGTGGCTTTGTGATCTTTTCACAAAAAGGTGGCGTCATTAATCCGACCTGCTGTCTAAAGGGCGAGGATGCCTTAAATACTGAGCAGTACACCTGTAATGGGTTGAATACCTGTACCACTAGATTATAGTTTTGATATATGAAGTGTGGTAAATGACAAGTCCATGCCTGTAGACTTTAAGAGGCTCTCAAAAGGGGGAAAAAAAAAACAAAACAAAAAAACAGGGTTCAGCTGTGAACTTTTAAACTTGTGGCGTATGGCCAAATTTGATCTCTTTGCTTTCGTATAAACACTGTTTGGCAGGGTAAAGATTTATCTACATATTGGAACACACACCATGCTGCACTTCTGTGATACTTAAGAAAACGCTGGGCTGCAGACAGCTGAGATGTTTATGCATCCTGTCTTTTGCATTACTCAGATGACACTACAAAAGGAGAAAAAAAAAAACAGCCAAACAAGGCCAATTCTGAAGAAATCCAAAACACAGCTGTCTGTTAGACAACTCTCATTGAGCCATCGGGGACTTGAATTTTCCTGAGCAGCCATCAATCTATGAAGAAAGACATCTATCGAGGCATGTTAATCCTATTTTAGAGGCTGAGATACAGTATCATAATACAGGGCGTAAATTTAATCCGATAAATCCCTTTTTAATGGAACTCTACGACTTCAAAGTTACAGAGGAAGTGCTAATGTGGTATGAAAAGCAGGGAATATTTATTTTGATAATAATAATAATAATAATAATGTTGTTTATTAATAGCACTGGCAAATCACAAGATTTAGGTCTGAGTAAAACACAGATTAGAAGATGTGAGTTATTTGTCCTCCAGATTCCCTTCCACTATTTAGCTTCAATTCCACATATGCAGACTGGGTTGTTCCAACTGTTGTGACTTTCTGAGCTTTAACGTTTAAACATACAGTACTGAATCTTCAACCCCAAATATTTAAGAAAACTGATAAACAATACAGTGAAACGTTTTTCAGCAGCATTCCATGTAGCATCTTAACATCATAAAAACACATTCTACAAGATCTTAAAAATAAAGTTTGCCTTAAAATAGTCCTAATAAATACAAATGCATAACTAGTCTACCAAAACAAATTTCAAGTGAATCTAACTGTATATAGATTGACTTCTTTAGGTATTTTAACACAGCTTTGTTTTTGCTTTGATTTTTTTGTCTTAAATGAATCTTTTTTTTTGTTGCCACCCAGTCTATCCACCTGACTCTAAAAAGAAGAATCACCTGTTTTTGTCATTAGATTCTCGTAAAACCATGGAAACACAATAATGTTGACACTAAATTGTTTATATTGCCACCTTTAATCAGGCTTAGCAAAGATAAAATCTGTATTTATCCCAGCCCTCATGAGGTTTAGGCACAGGCCCAAGCCACTCGGAGCACCGCCTACACCAAAATCAGACAGAATAGAGTTGGTCTCCAGTGGATACAGTTTTGCTGTAAAACTCTTTGGATGCTGTTTATTGCCAAGGCTTTGCACACAGATATGGTGTCAGGAAATATGAATACGTCTTCTACAAATAAGGAAAACAACCGGGCACGGAAATCCTGTGAAAACCATGGAAAAAGTCTGAGGAACACTGAAGATCAAATGACAAAACGATCCTATTCAAGAAGCTCCAACCTGCTTCGCTGAGTGAAACTACACACGTCTTCAGAGGACGCTGGACAACACAGCGGAGTGGGCATCCAGTAAAGGAAACCCACAGTGCTATTTGCCCTTAAACAGTTGGTCAGTTGGATTTAATAGTGTGCCATAATCTACCCGTCTAGGGGTCCTTGAAAAGAACGTACGAGGAAACCGACTTCTGCCACCCCCGCCATCCCCTCATAAAACAGGCAAGTACATTTCCCACATGACGCACCAGCACCTGGTGTGCCGAGTGAGGGGAGACACTTCCGCCGATGTTCAAGCACAAACCCTTGTAAAAAGAGCCGCAAATACACCAGACTGTCTGGTGTTGACAACGCCTTGGCGACGCATAACAGTCTCTCTACTTTCTTTCTACAGTCTCAATACTTTCCTTGAGTATTTCATTTTAAGCTGCGGCCTGAATGTGTTTTTATTATGGCAGAATGAAATGACCCAGCCATTTGCCAGCCCATAGTCCCCTGGATGCCAATGACAGCCCTGGGCAGTGAGTCAGATTATCCCTCTGCCAAGTAAATGGTGACAGCAAATGAGGAGTTATGAGTCCCTGACCTTCACGTCCACTCCAAAACTAACCCAGCCAGTGAGTCGTACAGTAGCTTGGCAGGCAGCGGGGGGAATGATGATGGTTTTTCCTTTGATTTGAATAGTTTCCTTGAATTTCCTATGCACGGGTGGTCATTTCACCTGTACGCACAGACCTGAATGAGTCATGTGGGCTGAAATGTGATGCTGGACTCGCAGTCTGAAATTGATGCCATTCAGTGAAGAATTTATTCAACTGTTTCAAGGGTTCATAGATGTGTTATTGTCTCGGGACCTTAAAACTTTGATAGGATTCTATCCAAGGGACCCATTTGGGGAGATTTTTGAGGTAATGGCCTTTTGAGCCATGTAAGATAAAACTGGTGAGATCGAAAGCTATGGTCAGAATAAGTACCCTTTTATATCATGCTACTGTGATACTGTCTTGTGATTCAGTTGTAATATCACGCTACTGTATTCAGCATCTTCCATAGCAGTCAGCTTGTTTCAGTCAGGCACTTTTATTTATTTATCTTTTTCTTGTTGGGCTACTTGATACCATGTCTATTGAGCTATTCTGTTCTAAAAGCTCTACTCGTGTTGCTAAAACTTACACAGCAACAAGAGACATAAATAGAATAAAATTTATATATTGAAGTTAATGTAAACAGCATATTTACGTACATTAATTGCAACAACATGTATTTTGCCACTTACTTATTGTTTCCACTTTAAATGCAACTATTAGGTGTCCTCTTCTATGTCTAAGCTTTATGCTAAGCTAATCCTTAGCGTCTCACAAAGCTAAGGCATACTTAACTTCATCTCTCAGCAACATAAATAAATAATCAATACAACAATCTACTTCTTTGTAAATCCTTTAACCAAAAGGATACTGATTTTATAAATCTGGGTAAGCCATTAAATCCAGTTGAAAGAGGCCAGGATACTTAAATAATATTACATTATACAAGTATTGTTGTTAGCCAAGATTAGCAAACAGCTAATATATGTCTTTTCATTCTGACTACATGGATATTACATGGAAATTTTACAAATATTTTAATATCCTGCTCCAGATGTTCCCATTGATTGATTAGTTTTTGGTTGTTTGATTTGTTTGGAGGTCTATTAATCAGATTTTTGGATTCCAAACTATTCCTATGACATTAGCTCTGTCCAAACCACTACTAACTTTGAGTAGCCACATTAAATCACGTTCATAAAAACAGTGATAAGAATATCGGATTAAGTTGTTTATGTTGTAAAAAGAATGAGTAACCAGGCTACTTGTAATGAGGGATATGAATTATTTCAGTATAAATAATATCCTGCCTTTAAACCACAATGCAGATGTGCATTTTAATAGAACTCTAAACTTGGCAGAACAAACCACGACTAAAAACTCCGATAGTGGAACTTCCAGGTGAAGAGATACCGGTGGAGTGGTCCAAAACTGCAAAATAATGATGTGTTGAAAAGTTACGCCAGAATATTAAAGATGAAAATGATTATTCAACACTCAAAACTAAGTGTTCCCATTCCAGGGAGATTGGGAGCATGTGGCGTCTTCATGTTGCACAATCTCAACAATAGGCCAGTGAGGAGTCAGTTTACAGTCTGGCAAGGGCCACAGTGGAGTCAGGCGACTGGTCTTCACTTACCACAGTGATACGTTGTCAAGCCTGACCCACAAGTCCAGTGTTATTACAGGCACTAATCCACTCCTCACTTTCTGCTCCAAAGCCGCTCACTACCATCAGGGGAAAGCGGAATACCACTTCCAGATTTAAAAAAAAAAAAACACAATGGTGAAAGCATGCCAATGGGTAGATGTCAAAAATGTAACACAGACACAACAATTTACTTTATACGTGGTAGTGGAAGAGCTGGAATACGAGATGATCACTTCAGTAGCCAACAAAAACACTGGTCTCCATACTTCCACCCACACACATGACCCACTCACCAAATGACATAACATATGAGTCATCCATCAGATATCTGCGTTCATCATTTGGTATGATGCTGTTGAGTATACCCCCAGGACCTATAGCCAGATGAGGGAATGTGTACTGTATAGTGACCATATATCCCTGCTGTGGGCAGAATACTGCTGATATTAAATAAAATGGAGAATATAGGAGTTAGAGTTTCCTTCCATGCTCCCCTGGCTCATTCGATACCAGACCACAAACAGATGTTATTTAAATGTGGCCCTCAGACAAACCCACCATTGAGAGGGGCTCCTCTACCTCTGTGGGAGTGGGGATCTTATGGTCACCTCAGCCACTTGGTGATGACAAGACTGACTCTGAGATCATCATTCTGTCTCAGGTAGAAAACTCAGTTTGGCACTAAAAATAAATGACACCAAAGAAGCAGGATGGTGGTTTTCACGTTTTAGCCCATTTACCGATCACGAACACCTCGCATTACTGTCATCCATTTTCCATCACATATCGTAGTGGTTTAGATTTGTTATTTTTCCATCTTTCCATGCAGCCACTGGATTCCACTCATGTCCATATGGTAGAAAAATCAACTTACTGAGACTTGAAACCTGCTTGACATATTCCATGACAGTGAACATGGCGTCACTTTTTACTGTCACATAATGTTATCGCTGAATGGTGACACAATGCAGGCAAAGAGTGTGTTGTAAAAATAATTAACTTTGATGTAGAGTTATTATTCAGAAGTTAATATGCTACAATATTGAAAGACATTGTTTTTGGTCTTTCAGTATTACTTATTCTAAGCATAGCCACCAGACAGAGCTGCTCAGAGGAGTGTTGGACTTTATCACCTGTTATCTTACAAATATTAAGATAGATGAGGAAAATGGATCTACAAAACATATTCTATATAGGATTTCAAGCTTTTGGTCACAAAGACCTCTCGCAACATTTACATTGTTTAAATTTGACATACTGACATTTTTTTTTACTTTATAACAATACGTTTGCTAGCTTTAAAAGGAATATAATTATTGTTAAACAAGAAAATGCAATACATTTTGGGTGAAAAACAGAATTTTTTTTTCCAGTAAGATTTCAAATATGACTTATTTTGTTAAAAAAAAAGCCATTTGTAAAAAATCTGGTCAAATTTTGCTTTCTTAAAATAGGCTTATTTGCTAATAAAATTATTACAGTACCAGGAAAGTTCTTGTAGATGCCTTTTTACATCTGTATTAATGGAAGATGCATTTATTAAGCAGGAAACTATTTAGGAAATGTTGACAAAAGCTATTGCCCCGGATTTGCACAGTTTGGATAGATATTTATAGCAATTTTACTTGCACCATCTAAATATGACATAATTATTTTGCACCAAAGACTTTTGGATTAAACAACACATACACAAGGTGGTTCCTCTTTTGTTAACAAAGTTTTATAATTTGGATCACTCTTTTCATTAAAAAAAAAAAAAGCTCATCATCATTAATTAAATTAACTAAACAATTACTGTGTCACCATGACATTTGTCTATGTATAGCTATATACATTTGCATGAGTAATAACCTAATACTGGCTTATTATTTGGAACTAAAATGTGTCTTCTGGATACAAAAGACATTACGAGGGTTTTGTGGTTGCAGTTTGGACAAATATGAATATAATGTCTATTTTTATACTTAAAATACAAGTCGTGGAGTCGATGTGTTAGCATGTTAGCACTCAACCATGAAAGAAAATGGAGCCATGAGGGAACTGTGGTTCCTCTTAATCAGATACTGGGTAAAGAGGGGGGTAAATTTCCAGAAGCTGGTCTTTGAAAGCTCTTTAAAAAGGAGTCTGCTTTATGGAAAGAAAAATGTTTGGGGTCCTTGTTGTCTACAGGGCTGTATAATGAGGGAAAGACATTAGTGGGGATGTTCAGAGCAGATGGTAGGGGCCTCTCTGATTATAGAGGCCCTTGAAATGATGTGTGTGCGTGCGTGCGTGCGTGCGTGCGTGTATGTGTGTGAGAGAGAGAGAGAGAGAGAGAGAGAGAGAGAGAGAGAGGGTCTTTCTTCCCCACAGAAAATGTAATTCACTCAAGGGAAATATGAACCTGGATTACAAGGAAAGACAGTTAAATAATACCCAGGAAAGTTTCAGCCCTTTCCACTATAAGTTTCTTCCTGGGTAAATATTCTGTAGCTCAGTCATTATCTCCATCTCCCTCATTTTCACGAGAGCTGTGAAAAAAAAAAGGGTCTGTAGGAACAGAAGCATTAGTGAGCTAGTGGAAAACTGAAGTCATGGCGTTAGATCATTCCTCTCTTATGTCTGTGTTAAGACTATGAGTGATCAAATGTCTTCTGAAGTGTAATCAGCGCTGCCAAAAGTCCTCACCATACCATAAATGTGTTTCAAAACAGTAGCAGCCAGGTTTTATGGAGTCAATTTAAGAGGTATCCCTGAGGTTAGACCAATTAAAATACGACTGTTTTCTATCCTTTTAGCAGTTACAAGTCAATTGAAAAGAGCCCGAGTTCAGACATAACTCCATTTTTCCCTCAAGTTAATCACTTACAGGAATTTTCTACAAGTGACTAACTAATTTTAATAATTTATGTTTTTATTTTTATGTATTTTATGCAATTTATTTAACGATACATGTCAGTCCATACACTAACAGCTGACTGATCTATTCATAACTTGTCAAAATATGTGATGTAAAGTGGACTGTGCATATGCCTTAAAGTCTCCTATATTATAATAACAAGTGCTTCTCTTAACTGAGGCTGGATTAGATGGTATGGCTACTAGTGGTTGCAAACAGGAACTGATTCTTTACACAGTAGATATCCATAGGAGTCATTATACATTTGCCATTGAAGTCAGTTATAGCCTATATTTACTCAACTAAAGTAAAAATAAATAAATAAATAAAGTTTCCCCACTCATTTTCTAGCCTAAATAAATGATTTAGAACTTTTTTTTTGCATGTATTCTGTGAATAAAAAAAAAATATCAATCAAATATATAAAAGCGCACAAAAGAAATAACAAAAAGCGCTTTATTTCCTACATTGCTCCAACTAGGTGACGCACATATGTTGCATCTTGGAGTGATAACTTGAGAAAAATGTCAACATCTCACCTGGACGATCTGTCGGGGCTGCACGGACAGCGTGGGGAAGTTTCCGCGGCCGTGGATCGGGACGCTCTCTCCCAGGATGGAGTCCAGACGCCGCACCTGATCCCAAGACAGCACGCTGACCCGCCGACTCAGCTCCGAGGCATCACCGGAGGACATGACGACCGGACTCAACGGGGGCGTCCAGACGGTGCGTAAAGGTTAGAATGTGAACGGTGCAGCGGCGCGCAATTCCCTCCTGGAAAAACCTGCGATATGTGAGGAGACGCCGTTACGCACAAACTCTGTCCGTCTGTCCGGGAATAGACTCGTGTTTCAGAACCCTCCGGAAGGCGAAGAAGCGATGGGAAAGTTTGTTAACATCTCCAAAAGGGAAACTTCCAGTGCGTCTGTGCGTTCTTATGTGCGCATCTGCCTCCGTTGACTCCCTTCTATAGATTACCGCCGCCTCCGGACGCACTGGGGGTTTTTTACTGAGCAGGGATTAAAGTGCGCCTTCCCATTGGCTGGACCGAGATTTATGAAGGCTGCAACATGCACGAGACTACAATCAGCCTACACACACACCCGCCTCCTTAGCTTTAGATGACTGCTTCAAGTCGTGTAGGAAAAATGTTAATTACTAGTTGAGTGCAATTAGAGGACGTAAGGCTACCAAAAGTCGTGAGAGTCCAGGACTGAAGCCTACTTTCATAAAACTAGACTGCTTCGAGCATAGTTTTTCAAGAGGGTTCATGCACTAGGAAATGACAGTGTTCTAAGAGGAAGCTCACTACCAAAAATAAAGAAAAGTGTACAGGAAAAAAACAACCTAAACGTATTCAGTAAATTCTAATAAATAAATAAATAAATAAATAAATAGAGAGAGAGAGAGAGAGAGAGACAGAGAGAGAGAGAGAGAGAGAGAGAGAGAGAGAGAAAGCAAAAACAAAAAAAATATCTTTATCTAAGTTTCCACAAGCCAAAAGACTTAAAGGAATGCAAGGTTTTCTATCTGTATAAATGGAAAATAATTAATAAATATAATCTGCCATAGTCCATGATATGTATGTAGCTATGGATTTATGTATGGATGTATGGATGGATGTTTTTTGTTGGTTGATGATTACCTGAAAACAAGAGGCCAGGATGTCATAAAGTGTAATACCCATGACCGCCACTGGGTGTCCCATAGACTTATATTGAATTTATCTTAAACCCCTGAAGCGTCAGTGCTGACGCGTTCTGAATGGATGCTTTAATTTAGATATTCAGAAAAATAGAACCATTTGCTCAGTATTTAAAATTTCCAGTTGTGCTGAAGGAATAGACCTTGTTCTCTCCGTATACATCTGAGCATGCTCAGTTCAAGTCCCGCCCCCGAAAGTGGCGTAAAACACAGAGCAGTGAGTGAAACGGATTCACCTATAAAAATTATTTTAGTTAATCTTTTAAATTCCGTTTTATTTATTAATTTGTAAATATTTATCAACTTTTTCTTTTTCTTGCTAATTGTGTTTATTTTTCTGCATTTTGTTTTTTTATTTAAATTTTTCTTCAATTTTGTTACTTTGTGTTTTACTTTGTTCACATTATTTATTATTTTGTTGGTTTATTATTCATTTGTGTTTCTTTTATTGATCACTTTGGGTGTTTTTGTTAATTTTGTTGCTTATTTGATATAATTGTTTGTTTTTTTTAACTGTGGAACTTGCTTAACTCTCAGGAGTTAAAGGGTTAAAAATACATAATCATATAAATATTTATTTTTTTCCAGACCTGGATTTATCTCAAATTAATAATCTGATGATTCATATCTAAATCTGACCTCTGTTATGCAGTTCTCAGGTCAGACAGAAGCCTTGATACTGTATGTGTCATGTCAGACTTTGATTGACAGTTCACTCACTTAAGGCTGTAGTTTCTATTTATACTATAACTTCTACTTCCAAGACCATAAACTGACTGTTTGGTGCTATCAAGTCATAAAACATGGACACATTTGATTGATTTGGGTTATTTAAAAAAACAAAACAAACAAGTAAGATATAAACACAATGTTTTATTTAATGTATTGAATATGAACGCAATGATAATTGTGACTTGTGGTGGTCCATACTGATAAAGGTAAATTACAAATAGATTCGTTTGTGTTTGTAACAGTTCACAGTTAGTCTTTTTAAATGTGACCAGTCTATGAAGTCACAAACTTCATCATTCAGAATTTAAATTTTTCAAAGTAATAGACAGTCCTCTGCTGGTGTTTTTGTTCATATAATGCATCCTTTTGCAGAAGGTTCAGAACTTCTTTGGTACTCTGTGTAAGTGGTATTTTTAAAAGGATAACAGTTTCATAAAATAGAGAGTTTTACTGGAAAAATGAGCCGACTTAATGATGTGCGCAAATTTACTTTTTCATGTTAATGTACACTTTCGTTTGATCAGACCTGGTTATGGAACTTTTCATTAAGTTAATTATATTATTGTTAGTGTTTAGCTTTAACTCAGTCATGACCCCTTACAGATAGTTCTGACCCCTTTTGTCCAAATTAGGTGACTTCATGATTTTAAATGATATCACAGCAACAGCTAAATTGGAAACTTCTGCTCTCGACATATAGAATTTCACAAACGAATGGCTGATGTCAGTGGTTCCTCCATTAAGTAATTATATACAGTCTTTGGTTTTAAGTGTAATTTCTAGAGGACTCTATTGTGATTGCTACGAATAGGACAGTGTTTTCCAAGTAATGAAGTTGACATCTGGCTTGATATAATGTCAAACTTCACTGATTTGGAAACTTTATATCATGTGATTGAGAAAGTAGAAGGTCTTTTAATGCACTGGAACTTTCCATTCAACCATCCAAGGTATTATGAATACTTTCAAAATGCCAATCAGGTGTTTTTCCATATGAGGATCAATTACTTTTATGCACTTAAGCTATGTAACAAAAAAAAAAAATCACAGGAAAAATGGAATCAGTTTTGAGATCTGATTAGCAGGCCTATGCAGCCAATCAGTTTTGTCGCATGTTTAGAAAATATTAAACATAATGATAGCTATTTGAATTAAGGGAAAATGATGTAGTTAATTCTGTGCTGTAAAGGTCATAACAGACTCATTTATTCCTGGATATTTAAGTCGGCACACATACATCTTTTGCACAGATTTTAGACCATCTAACGCTTAAGGTTGACCACTGTGCAATGAAATGAATCATTTATTAGCATTATGTTACGCCTGGTCATCATGCATCATTATTTCCAAATTAGCTTTTTTAGTTCTTGTCCAACCTGGTCATTCATTACATGAGATGTTAAATGATGGTAAAAGTACTGTAATGTGCTGTAGACCGTTACCGCAGGGAAAATCCTAATTATATTACTATTACGAATCATTACAAAACTGATTATATGCATAATGTTCACTTTTCTTCAATTAATTCTCCATCTCTGATTTTCTCCCTTCAGCAACTGTATTCTAGTGTTTTCCATGCAGAAAAAAGAACAAGGTGAAATTTTGTGGAACAACTGTGGTGTTGCTTCCCATTTACACAGGTAATGTACAATCATGGAAAAAAAATATTAGACCACCTTTTTTTTCTTCAATTTATTTTTCATTTAATGCCTGGTACAACTAAAGGTCCATTTGTTTGGACAAATATAACAAAAACATAGTTCATAGTAGTTTAATTTCAGAGCCAATGTCTATCCATTTTCCATGTTTTCTTGCTAATAACTAAAATCACTTCAGTTCTTACATCAATATCTAGGGCATTATACTGACAAAAACAGTGCTTTTAGACATTCCGTGTTTGCTTTTCTGTCGTAGTCACATGATACACACAGGAGTAAGTACTTGATTGCATAACCATTTTTAATGTCTTTTGATGGTCTAATATTTTTTCTGTGACTGTACCAGTGTGCAAAGAACACAGAAACAGTCCAACAAAGAGAATATTACAGCCTCGTCGACAGCAGGGGGAGTTTTGGCGTGAGCTAGAAAACATCATTGCTTTGCATTATAACAGCGGCTGGCTGACATTCCAAGTGTTTTCTAAGGTCACAATGTCATTGGTTTTACCTTATTTACTCTGTTTGATCAGAAATAAAATAAAACCCGCTACTATGGCTGATTTCTACGACGGAGCATTAGGGCCATTCATGAAGGAGACGATATTTTTTGATATGACGAC
>JAPTYR010000003.1:24916231-24926415 GCA_029814505.1 Siphamia roseigaster | reverse complement strand
ACCAGTAGGGGTCTTCACATTGATATTATGGCTTTAATCCTATCACATCAACTTTAAATTAAATCAATTTGAAATATCTACACACAGGTGTCTAATCATAACATCCACACATGCATACATATGTGATCACTGTATTTTCAGTGTGCATCCTCTTAGTCTTTCGCCTTGGAGATCTAAAGATAATTCCAATATATTTTTTAAACATCTTAAGTTTTCTTATGATGAAAAACAGCATATTGAAATCAGCTTTTTACCAACCTACCTTTATTATGAAGGACTCCACCCACCCCGCCCATGCATTGTTTGAACCTCTCCCTTCGGGTATCAAAGTGAGGACCACCAGACTTGGATGCAGCTTCTTCCCGGAGGCGGTCAGGCTGACGAACTCCTGGAACCACTGCCACAATATTTTTATTATTAGTTGTCCTGTCCTGCACGTGCTGCTCTTTTTTATTATTATTATTTATACTTCTTTTAATCCTGCACTGAAGTTTTTCATTTTGCTTTAATTTTTAGGTTATTTATTTATTTTACTTACTTCATTAAACTCTAGGTTTTTATCGACTATCTCTGGATTGTTACATACTGCTGGTCCTGAGTATGAGTTTCATTTTCATGCATTCATGTAAATGACAATAATCTGAATCTGAAGCTTTTTCACAGTTTTTTGCATCCCCAAAAGTATCAACAGCCAGATGATCATCGCCGTTCCCATTGTTGTACTCCCTTTAGAAAGCTGATTTAGTGTGAGCCCAGAAGTGTGTCTTGTGCCGGGCTACATGATTTGAGCCAGGGTGGAGAATGGGATACAAGCTCAGCCCCATACAAAAGCCCCGTGCTAGGGGTCGCAGTGGTGAGCTTCTGACCTCTCCCTCTCAATGGGTTATTGTGTCGGCCCCGCGGATCGGAGGGTAAAACAATCCATATAGATTTAACAGGCATGAAGCTGGACGGATAAAGCTGGGAGACGCTCCCAGAAGGGAAGGTTGTCTCCCAAGCCAAAGGAGCCTTGCCCTCAGTGTGCCAAGAGGTCAAGGGCAACGGGGGGGTCATGGACGCGCAGACAGGATGTGGGTTGGAGCACCTGAAGGGGGCAGATTGTCACATGTAAAGCTTCCAACTGTAATTCAATTCTTTTCAATATATTCTGAAATTGTTTTACTTTACTTGATCTGTATATGGCACGGAATGGCCAGGGTTCAGTATGCAACAATCCAGAACAGAGGATTAGCATGCTATGACCTGCTTTATAGTCAACACAAACAATAGCCTGTCTTTGTTTTTCATTCGTCCTCTCTTCACTTGGTCATCTTTTATGTTTTATGCATCACCATACACACATCCCAAGAGTATTGTCTCAACAAGTAAAATGAAGATGTTATAGTCGGTGTGTTTATGTCAGTGTGGTCACTACGCTTTTGTTGTAACCCACTTTTTTTTTTTTTTTTTTTAAGTGACTGTGGTGTAAAAAATCAATCTCCAGCTGAATTCTAGGATTAGGCCCTGGTCAAATTAATTCAGTTTTACCGGGGCTACCGAACAGATGGCTGTTTTATTCAGGACTCAGGCTAGTTTAGTTGCCTGGCAATCTCTAGCCAAACCAAATCAAAGACCATAAACTGTCACTTAGGGGGCAGTGGAATCTGGTTTTGCACACAATCTGACTGCAAACGCATTAGTCATATTTCAACCGCAACACTACTCGGGCAAAACCTGGATGGAAATTAATTGAGGGTTAAGATGCAGTGCTGATAAAGAGCTACTTGTTTCTGAGTCACTGTCTGGGAAAAAAAAAAAAAAAAAAAAGCAAAATAAAGGGTTGGCCACAGGAAAACAAGCTATAATTCAGGCTATTGGAATGTTTTAGTGGACTGAATAGACATAAAGGCCTGAAGGGGTATGACTGGAATGTGATGTAATATTTATTTTCATCTTAAATACTTTACATAGGTTTCTATAAATGATAAATAGAATAGTTATATTTATATGTCAGCTGAAGGACACATTGGCTTTGAGATGGTACTTGAGATATTATTCATATTTATTTTCATGCATATTGCAGAAATTGTCAAAATAAAACTACATTAAGTGTATAGATGAAGGTGTTTTTTGTCAATTTAGTTGCACAGGAGCTGCTCATTCATTCACTCTAATGCAGTGTGGATTGAAGTACCGGTTACGAGGGCATTGTCAAGTGAATTGATATTTCTCTATTCTAATATGTGTGAGTCATTATTTTATTATGTGATTACAGTGTTCATTATGGCCAGCAAACTTACTGTGCCCTATAATGGAACATGAACTCTAATGTGGGTGCTGTGGGCCTGCTTGTTTTATAGGGCTTTTCCACTCTCTCTCTCCGTTCTAAAGCAGCGTCTCTCTACCGCTCTCACTCATTGAGTCAAGGCGGGAGTTTACAGGAACAGCAGGCAGGCAAGGGCCTTGTCACACCGCGGAGCAACACTGGAATGTATTGTATGCGTTAGAAAGACAGGACAGCTGGGGCAAAATAGTACCCTAAGTTCCTTAAACCCAGTCTGCGGGCATCAAAACGGGTTACATTTACTATCCCGTCACACAAACATCAGAACGAAATATGACGTTTTGATTTACGTGGCGTACCGGGGGAACACTTTGTCATTTAGTGCTGTAAAACAAGAGTCACATACACGCACACACAAGTGAACCGCGGAGGAATCTTTAAGGTTGCCAGTGAGTGCTTCGGCGTTGAAAGCACACACAGTAAATTGAGGCTCCGGTTCGTTGGAAAACCCGGACTGGATTTTGATTTTATCTGAAGAAAAAACAGCTTTTAAAGGTATGAAAATGAAATAAAAGAGTAAAAAAATCGTCCCGCTACGCCACAAAAAATATGTTATACCGAAGCATACGTGTGAAACAGTCGATAGTTAAGGGGTTTTGATGTACTTTGTGTGTGTGTGCTAATGAAGTGCCTGTGTGTTGGAGGGAACGGTTGCTGTACTATGACCTCTATCTAGACTTGACAATCTCTAGCTCAACAGCGTGAGCGCCAGACAGCAGCTACACAGGGAGTGAACTGGTTTTACTGGTGCCCACTTAACTGGGACATCCCTCAAACAAGAATAGCACTTAGATTATCCACAAAATACACAACAGAATATAATATAGGTTGATGCTCTCATTGTAAATGTATCTGCAAGCTCTGCAGCATTAAATATCCATGGAATATATGTTGAAATGCTTTGATAAAGTTAATAAAACAGTCACCATATTCCATTCTTCCTCATCTGAGGATATGTAAAATGTTTATTATTAATGTTAACAAAAGATTAGATCCCAAAATGGCCATATTTTACACACTCTAAGAAGAAAGATGCCTAAAATCTTTGAAAAAGTTACTAAAACAGTCAACATATTACATTCCTACCATATAAATACCTGTCAGTATGAATGTTCAGAGAATTAGAGCAGTAAATGTCCAACAGAAATGACAGATTTCATAATGGTAAATATGGTTATTACACTGCTAATTCTACACCAATAGCACAAACATTCAGATCCTTTGATAAAGTTAATAAAACCGACTCTATATGAAATTCCTCCCTGTCTTGACATAGGTAAATGTGAATGTGAATGTACATAGAGAATTAGAACACAAAGTGTCCACCAGGAACACTATGGTTAATTTGCCTGTTATGACATTTAGGATGTGAACTATGGGGGGTCTGGGGGAGCCATAGACCCCCTGGTGATACATGAGCTCCCCTTGAAAAACAATTTATGAAATGTTGAGGGGTCTCTATAATGATGACAATAAAGTTTATATTTGCTTTTTTTGTTTTTAATATGATGTATTGTTGTCTACACATTTCAGCATCTATTTAATGTATGATTCATAGGATTGCTCCAAATTTACCGTTGCTTAATATTATCACGATGGTGTCGATACCTACTGTAACTACTGAAGTGTGCCTCTCTCTAAGCCTACATTAGGCTATATGCAAAATATTATAAAAAAAAAAAAAAGAAGAAGAAAGGGCGCAAAGACGCAAAAAGACACCTGTTTGTTTCAAAATGTCTGAGTGAAAACAGGTAACTATGATTGTTATGTTGTGTATGACAAGTATTGTGCGTGCTTTGTAGCAACCTCCTTACGGCCACGTTATGGTTCATACAATGATGACATTAGCACCAATAGCACACATTGAAATCCTTCAACAAACTTAAAAGACTCAAAATCTAAAATTCCTCCCAGTCTTAATATATGAATTATGTCGGTAAAAATATTAGAGCGCTACATGTGACCAGAAATAGGACAAGTTGATTTTGTTCTAGGAAATTCATCTGTTATCAGACTACTAGCTTAGCACCATTAGTATTTTCATCCATGTTGACAATCCTTTGAAAAAGTTAATACATAACCAAATGAAATTCCTCCAATCCTTAAAAATGTATCAAGGTTTACATTAATGTCGACAGAGAACTAGATCACAAGTTTCAGTAGAAATATTTCTAGAGAATTGCACAACTATCGTTTTTAATGATAATAAATTGAACTTTGTAATCCTCTCACAGATACCAGAATAAGTCTACATAACTCTTATGACCTATAACAAATACCATAAGCTGTTCTATAATAAATGGCCCTTATTGTAGCTCACTTTATGTATGTACAGTTATTTTTATTCTACTTCTTTTATTGCTTATTTCTACTTTTCCTTTACTTCTTAACACGTTACTCTTTTTTCAATAATTATTTGACTTTGCCTTTCAATTGGTTGTTATTTTGCTTGTGATTCTTATTCCATTTTCAACTTTAACCTCATCATGGACACCCTGTTAGTCATTCTTTTGGATCATGTTATGAACAACTTTATAAGGGCACTAAAGCTGCATCTCATGCTCAAGCTCATAACAAACAGAGCCAGTTTGGCTTAAGAGCATGTTGAAGGCCAGGTCTGTGTGACCACAGACATGTTTAGATCTACAGTATCAGGACGGCGGCCCTCATCTTGTACAATCTCTGCAGTCTGTCTGCCCTGGAATGCCGCCACTGACAGCGATTCTTCTCTAAAACAACAGGGAATTATTTGGAAAGGGGTGGCAAAATCAACACACCGTCTGTCGATTATCCCCCCGCTATTCTGGGCCTTTTGGCTCTGATGTGTGTTCAGAGCATCAAAGGCCTGCGAGATGTGTCAGCCTAAAGGGAGGCAATGCACAGTTTAATCAAGCATTTGGGTGCCTCTGTTTTTAGTGTCATGTGCCACTGATTCAAAGAAGTGACATTAAGAAAAACATTCAGGAAAAATCACCCCCTTTGGAGTCAAGAGATTTGTGAATTCACATGTGCATGCTTTTTTTTTAAACTACTATGTATGGAGGTGCATTTGGTTGAAATGCAACCAAGAATGTTTTTAGTGTACTTGAAAGACTTAGCTACATCAAATAGAGAAGACTTCTCACCCACAGAATACAAAATAGGAGTAATAAATTCGGTTACTTGAACTAGAAACTCTGACATTATATAGCAGACTTCTGTTTTGGCAAACACTGCAGTGATATGATTAGCTGAATGAAAATATAACATGATATTGGTCAGGTGACACGGTTAGATAGGGAGAACTCTTAGAAATGGACAAGACATTATGTCCAATGTCAGAATGCAGGTGAATAGCTTTGATTTTTGTAGGTCGCATTTTATTTTACCCCTCATCATGAATGTTTCCTCTGTCTAACCAAGTTTTTGTTTCTTTTCATGATTTATGATGGATTTACAATAGTCCATAGCAATGAGAGTATATAATTAGTGGATAGAGGAACCATGGTGTGATCCATTGTGAAACTGCTGCCATTATGTAGCCAGTAGTTTGCAAACTTGCTGTCATCAAGTTGGGTTTTGGAGCTGAAAATGTCCATATTTTAACAATAAAAAGTAGAGCACCGCTATTCAAGCAGTCATGGTTTAGTTAATGCTTAATACTAACTTAGTAACTGTCTTTTTTTTTTTAAACATCATTAAGGATAACTAAATCATTTTTACTATCTTGTCAGTGAAACCTATTACCCACAACTACACCAGAGCTGTCAGGAAAAAAGGTTTTATTATATAAAAAGACACTTCAAAAGCTTGACTCAGCAGAGAAGTGAGTTATAATAGAACAGTCATTTGGAGATGGACTGCCATATCCCTTATAAGATAGTACAAATAAAATGAATGAGACTGGAGTGACTGCAGGAAAAAATGAGTGATTCAGTATTTTTGGAGACGTGTAAGTCAATGGTAGTCGGGTCTGTTTGTGCCAACCCCAGCAACCATCAGTCGTATTACAAGTTTCACATACTTTTGTATTGGCTTCATTTTGAGCTAAGGTCCTTGCCCCTTGGTTCTATCCAAGACATAACAACTGTGACTTGAAAATGAAGCCAGTGAGGAAGTTAAAATGTAATATTGGCGGTCGTATCTTGCTGGTTTAAAAAAAAAAAAAATCTTGGCTGCGTACGTCTTCCTGCAAATACTATGTTGGTTTTTCCCAGGAATCAGTGCAGCCTCTTTCACTTTTTTGGTATTGTGGTGTCATGTGGTCTTTGGTTGACGGTTGACTTAGACTTAAGTAGCTTTTTCTAATGAATTAAATGTGTTTTTTTCCCAATGATTTTGTTATGCTAATGTTGGAGAAGTTTGCTGATTTCCAATGTTAGTGAGTTAGCATTTAGCATCAGATGGTGCTTTCATGACTCTGCCTTTTATCCAAATATAATCACGCCTGCTTCCAAAAAAAAAAAAAAAACCAAGCTGATTAACGACAACACAATGAAATGGTGAGCATCACAGGACCACTGTCAACTTTTATGTTTTACAATCTATGGTTTTTATTTTAGACATATATGTGACATTTTCCAAAGCTTAACTAAGTTGTTTAGTCCATTAGCTGTTTCATTATCAAAGCATGGAACAACAATAGAGTATTCTTCAAAGTTATGTGATTACTGTATTGTTTTGGTAAATTTAACTCTCTTTAGTTTGTAAGGTTTAAGGAAACAGTGACAAAAAAATGTTCATTTATCAGTTTCTCGTCGGACTGGTATTAGCAATCAGTGTCATTCTGATTTGTTGTCTTGAATGGGATAAGAGATCTGTGTCGTGCCAGCTGTTTTGATCTGAACTCCATCACTCAGTTACTGGGCCTGTGTGTCTCTGCTTGGCCTGATAATACCCTTTCTCTACCCGGGCCCTTTTCTTGACTGTCACGTCTGGTTGACACAAAGTACTGCCACACGGATGGGGGTTCACCCCTCCTCCTTGAAAGCCCAGCTGTCAGTGGTTACATAATAGCAGAGCCTTGTTGGGCTCGCCGGATGGCTTTGTGCGCCTGTCACTGAATGTGATTGTGGGTAAGATTAAGCGGTGGGTGAGAAGCCACAGTTAAGGGGTTCCTACCTGGTCTCCAGCTGAGACGACAGAACAAACAGAATCAGAGGTTTGGAGAACTCTTTAATGTGGCACTGCAAGAATCTTATCCCCTTTTCACACCACGCATTGTGTTGATGAACAGTATTTCTTGCTTACATGCTTGATGTTTTATGTATTGCTTGAGTAAAGACCTCCAAGGGAGAATCTCAAACTGTTTGGGCTGCCCAAAAACTGAGCATCCAGGGGTGACAACTGAGCGAACAGAAAATACTATTGTTACTATTATACTTTTCTGTAAATCAAATACATGTAAGCGCCTGCATAAATGTTATCGTGTTTTATCCATCATAACTGTCCTTAATAGGCAGGAGGAGGGTGGGGTGGAAGCATGTCTCTTGTATGTTATTAAGTTCCTGCAATAGCAGTGCTTTGGATTAGAGATATGGTTAGGGCAATGGTGTTTTGGCTTAAAAGTTCATAAATAGCATTTGAGTTATTTCTCTGCAAGCAAAATTTTTATCTGTATAACCAAGCTCTGGTATGTTTTCCTAACCTTGACCAAATGCTGTTGGTGCATAAACCCATTGGCTACTTGCATAAGAACATAAACTAATTCTTTATAATAAAAATGACAAAATACTTTCACATCAATATAATTCCTGCCTAAACCTGACCATAAAAATGATAAAATATGTACATATCAATGCAATTTCCATTCGGACCTCACCAGAAACACCACATTAAATCTGCAGTACAATTCCTCTACACACACCAAAAAACCAAAGGCTGTGTTAAATTTCTGGCTTGTAGCTATAATCAATAACTACTTATGACATATCATGTAATGAATTCAGCCAAAAGCAAAAAAAAAAAAAAATTAAATCACAACCAATACAAGGGCACGCACGTGATTCCAGTAAACATGATTTAATAATAACTGTGTTATTGAGCTTGAAACCATAAAAATCATGGAGAGTGGGTGTTGTGGGTATGGGGGAGGAAGGGTGGTTCCCATTTATGGTAGAGAGATTTGATTTCCCTAGGGCTTGTGTTAATTCAGTGTATTATAGCGCTGTTTACCCAAAGAGGAGGCAGGCGCTGCTTCAATAGGGGGTCCTCCTGGAGAAGTTTGTTCCACAGTGATGGTCCACTCAGCCCAAGGCCAATGTTTTCTGCAACTGGACCGATTCCCTTTCAAAGCCTCCACTGAATGGTCCATCTACAGACTAGCAGGCATCCCCTTGGGCAGCTGGATGCCGTTTTCCATCGCCTTCCTCCTTTGCGTTCCCTTCCTTGTCTTCCTCATCCTTCCCACAGTCCAGACCAGCTTTTTCCTCTCTCCCCCTTGCTCATAACAGAGAGCCAAGCCTTACATTAAATCTGTGTTTCTGCATAACCGGCCTTGTATGTTTTCTTTTTTTTTTCCCTCTCAGTCTGCTGGGCCCTCTCCTCTGTCTCTCTCTTCTTTCTCTTGCAGTGAAAATAGCGCCAGCCAAGCCTTGCTATGAGCGCCTTCTGCACAACTTGAATTCTTTCAACACAACAGCAAATAAACAGTGTTGCAAAAAAGGGGAGACTGTAGAGCACAGCGGTGCCATTTAAAGCTGTGGCTATGGAAACCCCTCTGTCTTCGCTCTTAATATGTGTTTACGTTGCTGTGTTTGACTGACAGATGAAGGCACACATGGGGGAAGCGCCTCCTTTAAAATGCATTGTGTCCCGCTCCTCCTCCCTCTTTTTTATTTTCTCTTAAAATAGGCCCCTCATGCAGGTTCAAACAAGCCAGAATAAATTACTTTTTGCTATTTTTGCCCTTTTTCCCTACTGTCTTGATTTGCACAGTCGCAGGGCAGAAATTGTTCTCTTTGGTGCCTGAAATTAAACATTGCTATTGTCCCTGACTATGTTCCTAGAGCTCTTTTTATTGTAACAGTCTCAGTGAGCATTGCATATCTGGCGCCTGCTCCTATCAAACAAGGAATATCAAAACCTTATGGAGAGGTGTCAGGCCAAATTCTCCAGTTAGGTTATTATTAGAGATGCTGTCACGTTAAAGTTTATATTACAGTACATGCTGTCTATTAAATTTTGAATTATTTGTGCCATTGTGTAGCATAATATTTTAGGAACTCTATATGGGAAAATGTTGCCGTTATCTATTGATGTGTCTTAGTTTATTTAATGCATCAAAGCTAGTCACTAGGAAAAAAAATATCAGAACTGTAATCTTTATATCAATGTTATGGTGTTTCTAACCAACCCAGTCTCCATAACTTTGTTAAATTTCTTCATTAGGCAGAAGGTGGTTGTAATCATGGAATCACAAACTACAGAAATCTGCCGGATTCCAGAGTACGCAGGTTTTGGTTTAGCCCAATATACTGCTCTACAATTTGTTAGAAAATATCTGCTTAAGACATTTTCATATGCTAAATCTTACATACTTTAATAAGAGGAATCAGAAAACAAATTACAAAAGTGCCTGTTAGCTCATGTTTTCACTATATATGATCATATTTTGTCCCAATCGCCATCCGACTGTTAAATAAGCACTTTACATAGGGAATGTGCAATTACTGGGAAGTAACATTTCTATTTATTTGTGCAATAATAGCATATTTATCTACCTGTTTTTATCGTATTTTAGGTCACTAGATCTACTATTTTATATAAGTATTTTAATATATATTTAATCATGTTTTTTTAATCATGGTTCATATCTATCTATCTATCTATCTATCTATCTATCTATCTATCTATCTATCTATCTATCTATCTATCTATCTAT
>JAPTYR010000003.1:24877140-24890209 GCA_029814505.1 Siphamia roseigaster | reverse complement strand
AGGCAGGCAGAGAGCACGAAGAAAGGGGGTGGGGAGAGAGAGAGAGAGAGAGGGAGAGAGAGAGAGAGAGAGTGGTGGAGAGACATAGGGTGTCTATTCCGGTTAATTGTATAGGGCGACTTCATGCCTCTTCCAAATATCTCCCTGTTTGAAGATGTGACTTTGTCAAACAGCCAGCATGTGACGTTACATTTCACTGGCCTGTACACTGACACTTTTCCATCATCACTCTTTCTCTTTTTGTTTCACTTCCTGCTCTGTGACTGTCCATCCCCCATCCTTCTTTTTCTGTCCTCTCTCTCTCTGACACACACACACACACACACACACACACACACACACACATACACACACGCACAGACATGCACAGGTTGTAATTTCATGCTTTCCTCTACTTTCCTCCACTCTACTCACTCCTCTCATTTGCTGTTGTCGACACATGGAAGCAGTATGGAAGCAGTCACTTCTTCCCATTAGCTTGCTCTAACAGAAGATGACATTGTAGCCTATTTTGTTCCACTCCTTTAACGAGCTAATAAGATAAAGTGCAGAAATGAATGTAACAAACAGGAACACACAGCTCATGCATGAAGCATTTTTTGTAATCAGAATGGTTGAATAGTTATGGCTGACTTCAAGGCAGAAAATGTAGTAGTAGTAGTATGGAAAAAAAAGGGGGGGGGGTTTAATTGTTTATTATAGCCTGTAGACATATAGACTGTGGCATTTTGCTGTGATAGCCTGTATAAAACCCTGTGGCTATTTAAAACATAATTAAATTGAAGTTAAAATATGTTGGACATTCAGTCATGTTGGAGCCTTTAATATAAATGAATGCAATTTTGTTTACTTCTATGAATAGTTTCTTAAAACAGCATTGTAAATAGTATTAGTATGATGCAGTGCTGTACAGACACAAGGCATTAATGAACTACTAGGACTAAGATGTTTTGTTGTGAACCTGTAAGTATAAACATGTTCAAATTTAAAGACACCACATTCACTGTATGAGACAAATTGGCCCACTGCAGTATTTCTTCATTTGCATAGGCTTTTCACCAATATGCAACACTTCCTTATAGTCTAAGAAGGACGAGTCCTTTATGCTCACAGAAAAGGCTTTTCTAATACGACGACATTTTTATGTATGAGCTCAGTTTAAAACGCATTAGACCTACAATAATGGCTGTACTAAGGTATAAACAATGTTGTTATTAGAGAGTCAGCGCAGTCCGGATCCAGTTCTCTGTGCCTATTCCATTCCGGGTCTTCATTTTCTCGCGACAAGTCGGTAAAATGGCTGTGTCTCGCGGAGCCTCGTGCTGGTTTGGTTGATATCTAGCTCGCGCTCTCGTTCTGTAACAGAAGCCCCCTCCAACACACACTCATACACTAGTGTCGGTGAAATTCATTTCCCCGGCTCTGTATTTATATGTTTTTTCTTTCACAAACTTTCCCCTCTCTGTTTTAACTTTAAACGGAGTCGCGGTGGATTACCGGATACCGGTCCGGACGGAGGGCAAAGGGGGGAATGAACCGGGACGACGGGTACGTTGTTATAAATATAATTGTATTTATATTCAATGGTTATTCGGAGTTTTATTGTGAGTGAGTCGCCTTGCTGAGTGAGAGAGGCAGAGAAAGAGTGGGGGAGAGAGAGAGGGATATCATGGCCGCTCAGGTCGCCAGCGTCGCCACTCTCAACACTAGCCCGCCATCCGAACTCAAAAAGCCGGATCGGGACCCACAGGAGGAGTCGGTACCGGGAGAGAAACAGCATGAAAATAAGGAACCGGGACCTGACGGTGGATCTCCTGGTCAGAAGGAGCTGCAGGACGGGACCGATGCTGGAAATGCTGGGGGAGGAGGGGATCCTGACATGAAGAACGGCAACGGGAATTTGCCCAGGGTAAATAATAATAGCAGTAATCAGAATGATTCAGGCGGGCCCGAAGGGAATAACCATCCCGGGATGGGACACCACCACCCGGGCCCCTTTCCTCCACCTCCTTACGGTTACAACCAGCACTACAGCCGGGCCCCTTTTCATCAACATGGCGGACAACAAAGCCCTGGCATGGCAGCTGCATCGGGGCCGGGCATGATGGACCCTTATCCCCCTAATTCACACGAACACGGCTACCCTAACCATTATAACAACTACAGCCCGTTCCCGAACAGGACTACTTATCAGGGCCAGGGGTACGCGGCCATGAATTCCCCGCGTAATAACCAGCCTCCGGCGGCTGGGGGGCAGCCAGGCAAGCAACAGCCAGCAGGAGGAACCACAGCTATGGCTGCCTCTTATAATAATCAGAGGTATAACATGGGAAACCAACAACCTACATCTACGCCAACTTTAAACCAGCTTCTGACATCTCCCAGCTCAAGGAGCTATCCGAATTTTCCCCAAGGAGACTATAACAATCAGGAAGGGGCCAACAAGGGACCAGGAGATATGGGCAGCAGTCAGTATGGTGGGGTCCATCCGGGTTGGCAACAAAGGGCCCATCATCCGCCTCCCATGAGCCCGGGAAACACTGGACAACCTCCAAACAGAAATCAGGTACACTTCACTTACTACACTGACACACTTTGACTGAGTTAAAGTCACTGAGCAGCTCAGAAAAGGCTATGCAGAGTTGCATTGGACCCAGCCATTGTCTATGTAGCAAGAGCTCTAAAATGGCTGCCTCTCTCTTTCTCCCAATACCACCCCCTGCAATAGTGTTTAGACTGAGAAAGAAGCCGCATATTGTGTTAAAAACAACTTTCCGAGTTGTAGGTGTCTGTGTGTGTCACTGCTTTGTACAGGGCAAGAGTTTGACTAAGTAGAGTAGGAGTTTGTCAGGTGAAAGTATGTGTGTGCACAGGGAGATAAGGTGATATTTCTTTGCAGTGCTTCTTCAGCCTGATTGTAGATGAAAGTGCTGTTAACCGCTGTTATTTCTTAACGGAACCCGCGGTGAAAAGGCTCCTTTTTTAAGTGTTGTGCTCCCGCCAGTGCTATCAAAGTTGTGTCAGCGGGCTGTCAAGGCAGTAAACAAGATGCAAATGACAGCGATAGCCGTTAAATAACATTTGCATAATCATTAAGAAAAAGCTGTCTGTGGGAAAAGCCGCTGCACACTGAAGTGTAGATGGATCTCACAGTCCAGTGAATGGCAACAATTAACACCACTAAGTGTTTACTCGGATCAAAGTGTGATTGTGACCGCGAATTGATTCATTTCGACGGAGGGTTTCATTCATTGTGGCTCGGTTCGACGCTGCTTCGCTTTCGCTTGGTTGTGCTCTGCCCATCCATGTGCCGCCGTGTAAACACACGGCCCCGCTGGGTTGAAGTTGGCAAAGTGCAGATTGCCTTTGCTTTGGGATTTGAATTATGGAGGTAAAATCCTGCTGTCAGAGCCAGGAGACAGTTGGTCTTAGGTTGACATGCGAGCCGAGATCTGATTGGCTCCCCATCCCTCTGCTCTCGGCCATTTATAATTGCATCTAATGGAAGGCTGCAGAAAAACAGCCCCCTCTGCTCAGATGTGTTCTTCCACCGTTTGAAGACAACATAGTCCCTCTTCTTTTTGCATTTATTATCATTTTAAACACTGCTAAATATCTTTCTGTAGCCCTACTGTATGTATGTATTATTATTAGCTCTATTAATGTCCAATTTTCTCATGAGTTGATGAATAAAATGCAGCTAATTTCATAACAGGTCCATTGATTGCACTGATTTAAATCATTCTGATAAAAGCCCTTGGATTATTCAAATGCAGCCAGCCTAATCTAGAGGCAAACACAAAACGATTACCTTCAATTAGAAATGACATTGTCTCTCAACAAAAATGGCATGTTTTGTTTTTAGACAGATTTGAGTCACAAAGTTATTATTGTAATGTGTGTGGAGGAACATGACTTGTTGTCCCCTTAATTTGTCTGATAAATATTTTAAGGAAAGGTAATAAATATACCTAGTAATTTGTATAATTTGATAGGTAATTGGCCCATATAATTGTTTCAAACAGTGTATGAAATATATTTGAAGAGAAAGACCTGTCCTTAATTACTATGGTAAAGTAAAATGCTTCAGCACAAAATTAGAATTTATTGCTACATTACTGAATGTTACATTAAAATATTCATCTCTTATTTATTTTTGATCATACCCTGTATTATATTCCTGCATCCCGGAGTGTTTCCCCATCAAAAAAAATTTATAAAATGATTTTATTTCATATTTCTACATATACTGTGATAATGAATGTACTTTCTCCCCGTGTTTCCAACAAGTATATGAAAATCTGTACAGTATCAAATATTTAAAAATGAGATTAAATTGTATTTCATATAAATAAAGCGGAACGTGTGTGCATTAGTCTGATATTTGCTCTTAGTTGTGCCACATACACAAGAATTTCTGTTATATTTGTTTCCTCCCACTGCAGTAATTTGCATTATGACTATTCACACATTTCTATGTTTTTAATTACTCGATTAAGTCTTAGGTTTGCTGAGTCACATCTTAACGGTTATGTTTAGCCATTGGTGTGCTATTGTAAGTTTCTCTCTGTTGGGGTACACTGTGTGTGCACAACTTGGCTGACTCTGGTACAGCAGATAGAGTAGGTGTGGTCATGTAGCCCTGTTGTACAACTGTGTTTTCCACTGTTTCCAGATCAGGAGTTGTGCTCCTGAACACCTTGCCATCGAGGCCATGTGAGTGAGCAGGATTGGCTGCAGTCAGTCAGTTTGTGTTTACAAGCAATGAGGTGTCAGCCAAGTGTCACTGCTTTTTTTTTTCCTCCAGCAGGTTTACAATAGTCTAATTTACTTGCACATGCTGAGTGTAACCATGTCAACAGAGCTTACCTACATCCCTGCCTTTAGTGATAACAGCTGTATAGTGATTTTACTCTCCTGTTATGTCACATTTCACAGGCGCGAAGGTGGATTTTCTGGGTTAATTTTCATTTAAAGAGTAATTTTCAGACAGACAGGCTGATTAGTTATATAGCAAATCCGTGCAGTAGTGCATGAAGGATATCTTTTACCCGTGAATACATACAACATCCTCTCAACCATGTTTTTATCTTAAGAGCATGTGATTCCTTTAAGGAAACAAATATTCTTTTCATTTCTTTTCTTGTATCCTGACTGACTGAACTCAAAGAACTGCAGTGTCTTTAATGATAACATTATTTACAGTTTATTTTGCATCTTCCTCTGCTACTGTAAGTTGAAATGATCTTGCTTTTTAAAGGAAATTGTGCAGGTGGCATCTTTTTGCATGGTGCATTGCTGATGTATGCTGTACAAAGTGAATATGTCCTGGTTAATATTCACAAGCAAGTGTATTTCCAGGAAAAGTGTACTCATTTAGGGCAGACGGTTAATCCTTAGCGGTGTCACCTTTTACTTGATGCTTCGCTTTAAAATCAACCAGAAAGCGTCTCAATCATTTTGATTAGCCTACCTCCCGTTGTATCACAACAAGGTAAATCAGACATGCTTGTCTTTATTATGGTTTAACCTTTGTGTCCAGTAAATTTTGTTGTACAGAAGCATAGCAAGTATGACGAGAGATGGCATGCTGCTTCTTCTGCAAAGTGTGCTGCTCCGTGCTGTTTATCAGTTTGGATTTCCCTCTTCAGTTTCATTTTGTCACTTCCTTTGTGTCGATACCTGAGGCCAGCATTAAGTGTCAGCAAACAGGGTGAATGCTAGCATCACAGTAAATATTTACAGCATGCTCTTGACTATATTTTTTATTACAATGTTTATTTCAGCACCAAACAATAATGATTGCTTTAGTTTTGAAGAGGGTTTATATCAACATTACATAATTAATAACTGGCCTGAGCAATACGATAATGTATAACTATGAATCTATATGCTGTATGGAATATTTTATTTCATTGCTTCAGTTCACTCTCTTCATGGAACTGTCTTTCATCATGTGGTAGATGCTTTGTATTGCTGCTCACAGCTCAAATGCAGGCAGTGCTTTGTTTACTTGCTATATTTTATATATTCATGTTGTGACCAAGGGCTGGGTAATGTGGATTAAGTAATAATGTCCTGATGTTTTTTTTTTTTTAATTATTTTTCAGCATTATAGATAGTTAACGGTTTTAAATTATTTTGTTTCTGTGTGTTCAGGACATGATCCAGAAGTTGTTTTTTTTTTTTGTCACATAGATGGTGTATATGCGCAGCAAGATCACAAATGACAAAAAAGCAGCACTCATCATGCACTGTTTCGTAAAAAATTAGACTATAAGTGAAAACATCACTGGTAGACTGTGCTTAGGAAACCTTAACATGAGTATATTACAATGAATGAACAGGTTCCATTTTAAAGTTTTGTTTAGTAAGGAATATCTCCAGAGGAAACGCTCATCTCTAATTTTAATCAGTTAAAAACCCAGAACTCTGTCAGTCAAATTAATTACATTTACTGTCCGGCCATGTTGTTTGCCTTATTTCAGTGTGACAGTTCCAAGGTTTTCATGGTTATATTTGGTATTTCATAAACCAATGTGTAAATTATCCCAGTTTTTGTTTTTGGCAGCTCTTTTCATATCTTGAACATATTTTGTTGTTACATGCTTTCCTAAAGGTTCTAAATTAATTGGCTATAATATGTCCAATGCCAGCAAGTAGAGGATTGAAAAAAACTGTCTTTAGATCCTTTGAATATATACAAGAATCACTCTGGTCGTATTTGTTGTCATCTGAGGTGATGGCTTTGTCACACAGCCTGAACTGCATTGATATATTTTGACCCTATTAGTTTTTATTATGTCAGTTCTGTTTTGTGTTTACAGTGCTGTTATTTTTTGTGGTTGTTGGAGTAATGCTTCCTCTATTGAATGAGAGAATGTACTTTAGTTTGAAGCATTGTGGTGTTGATTTTTGACAACCTTAACACTGAGACTTTGTAGTCCATGCCTCGAATTAGACCATGGAGCAGGTGGAAAAAGGAATGTGTTGTTGTTTTCATTGTCATATCCAAAAGTGCACAAGTACGGTGTATAATGAAATGTCTTGTTACTTGTCTCATGTTTATGGACAAAACAGAGTAAGTTATCTTGAAAATTGCACTTTGCATCCCTAGATTTCCATCAGCGTAGGTTTTCAGTGAAGGCTAAATGTGCTTTCATGAGGTTAATAAGCAGCTCTTCACTGAAGAAGTGTCAGCTTAGTTTTATTGTTTGAGTGGAGGAAGAGTGTCTTTTAATTGGGCATTTTATTTTTGTAAAGGACACTTGGAAGTAAAAAAACTATTTCTGCACAAGGCCAGCAGCCTGTTACAGTAGCATTACTGACTCTGAACTCTGTAGAATCTACATTGCTGTAGTTTGAAGCTTTTCTGGAGTTTGTGTTAGGTTTCATTGGTAAACACATTAATGTAATAGACACCAGATTTAGGTTAAGTGGACAGAGAGGTGATGGCTCAGACAAGTCACACAAGGCCAACTGTACAAGCACATTGTGTTCAGGCAAATGACTTGTGTGTTTGATATTTGACTGCTGAGCTGTGTGCGTTGCAGCCCCCTGACCAAAGTTCAGCCAGCAAGTTAGTTTTCCCTCTGTAGAGCAGATATCCAAAACAAGAGCTGCTGGCTGTATTTTAGCTGACTTTATTAAATGCTTCAAACTGTGCGTTTGTTAACATCAGCAGTTTAATTGTCCAATATAATCGCCGGTAATGATTCAATGGATGGTTTTTATTATGGAGGCCCTCACCTGCCTTTGGGCCACCTGCTGCACATGAATTAATGTGTTAATTGAGTGGTGGGTGAGGGCTAATATTATGGGTTTTCCATCATGCCTTGCACACAAACAAACACAGTGAAGTGGATTGTAGTGATGTTTTTTTTTTTTTGGATGCTATAATGCCAGGTGTCTCCCCCCCATCACCACCACCCACTCTTCTAACACAAGAGACTGAGCCATCAGGGATGCCCCTGAGCTGCAACACTGACTTCCTAAATTGAGTTTGAATTAAATCATAATCGAAGACACATAGTAAATATTTCGCTCAGACAGTCCCACAGTTGAAAACATAATGAAAAACACCAAACCAAGGGCGGTACTTATTAAATTGACTGCCGCTAATAGACACTAACAGACTTCTGCTGCTGCTGCTACACAAGGAAAGCCCCACTGCAAATTGGGAAGTAGCCTACAAATCAACAGTTTGATGACAGTTTTATTTTGTCACACATTCTCTAAGGAAAGATGATGGAATATATTGACTATGTAATAAAGCGGGTATCTTTTCTAGCACTAAATGATCCTCAAGAGTAAATAAAAGTGTTATCCATGCCAATAAATATACTCTTATTTTAAATGTTGTAGATGTGTTGAGGTCATTCAAGTCAGCTAATTTATTTAATAAATATGGACTCAAAATAAAGACATTTTCAGAAGCAAATAAACACTGAGATCATTACCTTTTCAAAGGTGAACATGAGGTTGTTTTGTCAGTTTTGCTTCAGTGGAATTTGTTTGTTTTTATCTAGAGCTGGGCACCATTCATAAGGTTTTAATACCAGCACCAGCACAAAACTGATATTCTGGTTTCAGTACTGGAGGGTGTGTTAATGTGACATCAATACAAGTGTTAAAAAGCTGTTTGAGTGTCCTGCGCTGACATAGACAAAGTATTGAAGTTCTGTACCAGCTTTAGTTTTATCAACCCACTTGAGCAAAATGAAACATTATACCATTTGTATAAGAAAGTTGCTGTAGATGGTGGCTTTTGTTTTAAAGGATTGTGTTGAATGTAAGAACGTGTTTTCAGCAGTATCAGATGTGTCACTGATAGATGTATATCAGATATTACAAAGGAAATGGCAGTTTTCATGAATAGTTCTGAAATAATATACGAGAAATAAATAAAGCATTGCATATGCAGTTGATCTCACGTGAATATTGTTGTCATATTTGTCTTTTTATTTCCGATATTTCAGAACTATTGCAGAGCTGTATTCTTGCTTTTGGAATATCTGATGACTTGGTTCCTATGATCTCATATGGTCTCAGACGTCTTCATATTAAAGGAAACATGTTACATCTTAGTTTTTATGAATTCATGGTGAGCAAATAACTTTCAAAATTGTGAGATGTGTATATATATCTGTAATAATGTGATAGATTTCAACATTTGTTTGCTCTTTCTTGCTTTTTAATTCATATCCAACATCTTAAATGTTACGTTTTCAACTTTGAACATGTGAAAAATACACCAGCACTCCCCTGATCTATGACAGCATCTTGCTATCAGACTTGTGTATTCATTATGTGCTCAGTTTCATATTTTTATTTATTTATTTTTTTAGCTCTTATGAAGCAAAAAAAGAATGTTCTATTGCCATATGTCTGGATATGATATTGTTTCACATCACACAACTATATTACATTATATTTTTTTGCGAGTTGAGGATGAATGGGAGTTGTTTATCTGGTCAGCACTGCAAAAGTTCACACAATCACTAGAGAGTATCTCTGTTCTTGGACAGCTGGCCTAACACTATCCGAGTTGTTCCCATACACTAAACGCACACATTTCCAAGAAAACATGCTGAGCAGCTTCCAGCTACTGTTTGGCCTCGGTTTGTGGGGGTTGGTTGTTGGTGCTGCGCAGAAGAAGAGGAAGAGCAAGCATTAAAAGAAGGAAGTTCACTGTGGGCTCTTTAGTGTACACTGCTGAGTAATGATTCTCCACAGGCCACATGGACAGCACGCTGCCTCCCAGCTCTGTGTGTGTGTGTGTGTGTGCGTGTATGAGGGAGAAACGGTGTCAGTGATACCCAGGGGAGGGAGACAAGAGGAGGGGAGGGGGGTGTTTTGTGAATGATCTTCGTCTGCCCCTGACAGCTGTGTGTATTTGTGTATAAAGTGCGGCGGTTACTTGGTGGTCGTTGAGTGCGTGCGTGCGTGTGTGTGTGTGTGTGTGTTCACAGCCTCAGGAGCCTCTCTGACCTGCTCTTACTCCACGTGTCACCACCCATCCATCTTTCTTTAGTAACATCGGCCCTTTTCATACCACGGACAAACACATACACTGTTGTGTTTTCCAGCTCAGGCTTTTTCCACATCTAACTTTTTGTTTTTTTTTTTACTCTGTAGAATCATCTCCAAGACCTCTTTAGTTTTCTTAACCCTATTTGATACAGTTTTTGGTAGTCAAATCAAATTTATCTTGTCAACACAAAGATTCTATATTATTCGTTCCTCTCGGATGATTTGGGTAATGCAGGCGAAAACAATTTAGAGAAGTTCAGTAATAGCCAAGGGTTTGGCTCATTTTGTGAAGGCCTCAAGTTAGAAGAGGTGTATTGTCTTGTATAGTTTTGGATTATATTATTACAGTCTTGTGCAGATATCTACAGATATTTTCAGTTTTCCGAGCCTTCGTTTGATAAAAGCTCATGTCCAGATATTAAACACCATCTGTTGAGGTGTTTTTGTGTGTCTAGTTTCAGGAAGTACAATGTCACACAAGACAAATTAACCCAAACATGTAGGATCAGAAGGTTTTCTTTTGTCGTTTGAGCCAAAAGGAAAACTCACACGGTTCTCTTTTTACAAGTAATCTACATGAGAAGTAATAAAACATGATTTGGGCTGACTTTTTTTGGTACTTGATCAGTTTAGCAAATAACTAAAGCGAGTTTAGTTTGTCTGTTGTCGAACACAATTAAAATGCATGAATGAGGAAGAGCTGAACAAATGTCAACTGTTGGAATTGTGTCTGCAGACCAGATGATGTTGGATGCAAACTGATGTTCAACTGCATGAATTTACAAATATGATTTACACTCAGTACAGGCTTCAGCATAAATATAATTACAGGTTTATTTTCTTTGCAAAAGCACTTCTATTTTATGTTAGCTTAAGGTCAATAAAATGCAACGATGTATGTGGTCTGAATTGACCATAAGCAATCAAGAAAGAAGTCCCATCATCAACATAATGGGCGGGACTACCATATATTCATTCATTCATTTATTCATTATCTGAACTTGCTCTATCCTCACTAGAGTCGCGAGGGTGGCAAGAGCCTATACCAGATCCTTATGGGTACACTACTGGACCGACAGATGAACAATCAATCAATCACTCTCTCATTCACACCTCGTGGCAATTTAGATTTCTACCATATATACACGGTAATCATTGTAACAGACTGGTAGTGTTCACCTAAAGGTCAGAATCTTCATTAGTATCACATTAACTGTAGATTTAGGTGTATAACGAATCTAAAATTTTGCTTGGATTAAATAATTTGTCTTATATTATTGTTTAGAACTGTGACTTTTTGTTATCTTTTGTTTATGCAACTTTCTTGTAAGTAGGGTAAGCATAAAAAACTGTTGCTTTAGCCTACACCTTTTTGCCCATGTTTGTATGGAGATCTGAATTATATGTATGTATGTATCATGTTTTTTTATTAAATGGATGAATAAGTTACAAAATCTACCAAAGTCTTTCTGCAACAGGGTATCACTTTTTTTTAATTGCTTATTTAGCTTTCTATTTCTAAAGCAAACTCCCTGACTCTCTAATGTGAAAATTAACTTCTACAGAGCTTGTTTTTGAGACTAGTAGGCTCACATAATCCTCTAGTTCAGTAATAATTTCCATCCCCCTATGCTACCTTTTTTAAGTTTTTTAAATTGAAACTCGAAGTATCACAACCTTCTAATTTTCCTTAAGAGTTGTCCGTACAGAGATGTACACGTGCACATGCTTTAGCACGACTCATCTGACCTGAAAGTTGCTGGAAGTTAATGTGAATGATTGTGAAACACTTTGAAAACCCACTGTGTTCCTCCACGCACAAATGTCAAACTTAGGCTGTTGCATCGGGCCACGCCACAATGCAAAGGTAATTCATTTCTTTTGACATTTAGCTTCTACAATGCTCCACATTAGCATAGTAATATCCCTGTGTGAGCCTGTATAAGAGTGCAGACTTCATTTACATGACGTATGGCGTGTGTGTTTTATGAAATAAAGTGGTTAACCTTTAAATGGGTGCAGTTGTTGATAGTAGAAGGTGGAGAATGATGCTTCCTCTCAGCTCTTATGCCGCACTCACCTTTGCTCCCTCTAATAGCTCACGTATAAAGACCAAAAAGGGAACTTAAGCAAAAGACCAACAGTCCGATTTCTCTCTTGGTGTATGTGGTTGTCAAGTGTTTATACTCTGGTAGTATGCAATATTTGGTCAACAAAGCTGAAGTTAGGTACTAAATGTGTGCAGCCAATAAAAATATTAAAAAATCAATAATGGAGCAATGCTCGACTCAGAAATTTATAATGGTAAAAAAAAAGTCAGTAAAGTTATATTTGCTTTTAATCTTTTGGATTTTATGAGTTGTAAAGTGGAGGGGACCTAAAAACCGTCATGAAGTTCAGCACTAATTTAAGACTGCAGATGATGATTGTTTTCTTTATGGATTAATGAGCTAATTGTTTTTGAGCCATTTAGCAAAATGGGTCTGTTCTATTTTATTCTGTGTATTTGTGTCTAGTCTGAGCCCTGGACAGATTCAGTGTGCTTTTTGAAATCATGTAAATCTTCTGCATTCCGTAGTTCTTCCTTATTCTATATCTGATTAAAATAGGGATGCAACTAAATGTCAAAATTAGTACATGTTTGACATATTAATGTTCAAAAACATTTATTTTGCAATAGTTTGCATTAAAAATGCAGATTCTTTTCTTCAGAGCGAATAAAAATATAGCTGTATTTTATCCAGGTTGGTTTCTATACTGTTGAATATTTTGGAGAAAGATTTTATAAAATTTGAATAAAAAAACCACAAGTCGACTTTGTTTACACACAGGGGTATTCAAATCCGGTCCTCGAGGGTCAGTATCTTGCATGTTTTAGATATTTCCCTCTTCAATCACACCTGGTTCAATCAATAATCAGCTCATCAACAGGCTCTGCAGACGCCTGATAATGATATAATAGCATCCAGGTGTGATTGAAGAGGGAAATATCTAAAACATGCAGGATACCGGCCCTCGAGGACTGGATTTGAATACC
>JAPTYR010000003.1:24817348-24828484 GCA_029814505.1 Siphamia roseigaster | reverse complement strand
GGGCAGTGTGTAAACATTCACCTTCCCACAAACATAATCATCGCCGGCTGCCTTCCTACCTTCCTGCCTGCTTGGCTGTCTTTGTGTCACAGCCAACACGGCTCAATAACAACACCACATGGCACCAGAGTCTGTGCCCAGCACCAATTATTTCAACTGCCTCCTGAGATGATTTGCTTCAAATTTATATATATATTTTTTTTCACCCACTTTGTCCTTACAAGCCATGCAAACTGAGTTATATTTGCCGCCGGATCATTATCAGTATTTTGGGAGTTTTTCCCTTTTTAAATAAAAAAAGAAAAATGTAGAAGGCGATTTTGCTCTATCTGAATGTGTTTCCTCAATAATAGGCCTGGCAGTTTCATGTGAGAATAATGCCCCGATGAAGGTGAAGATTACTGTAATGGATCTGTAGCTGTTGGGATTTCCACACCGACAATTTGACTTCTCTTTAACTTTGATATGAAATGCACATCTTTGAGACATGTGGGGGAAAGTGCGTAGTGTGCTGCATAGTCCGCCAGTTGTAGTGTCATTTTCTTAGAATGTTTTCATATGTTTTGAGTCTTAACCCAAAGAAGTTGTATTTCCATACCTGCTTCTAAACACAGATGTGATTTACCTTAGATTTCAAGTTTCAGTTTTTGTTCTACATTTCTAATCAAGCTCATCCTAAACTGGTGAAATGCTAATATGTTTTCAGTTGGTTTTAAGTCTAGGCATTCTGGTACTTTTTATGTTTGGTTTCATATCGGGTTCCAGGCAAGTTTAGTCAAGACCAAAAGACAGTACTAAGATACTACACACTGCTGATTGTTCTCAGGGAACCATCACGGTTACTGTTCCCATGCTACTGTAGCAGCACTTGAACATACATTGGAATTTACGATCTGTCGTGGAAAACTAACAAAGTATCTGCTAGCAAAAGCAAATGGAGCCAAGCTGACCTTCTACAATGCAATATGTCGGTTAATTAAAATCATACAGACTATAATACCAGTTTGCTAATTGACCGTGAGTTTCTTCCACATATGATAATGAACGTAGCTAAGAAAGAATATCAGCAAGTAAAGATGCTAATAATCTTAAATGCACGCTCACATACTAAAGAGTTTAGCTAGTACTGTTGGAGAATTAGGGAAAATCTTTGCAAGGTGGATAATAGGTGGATGTTTTTCAAAGACAGAGCAATATATTCAGAATATTGTTGGACGGGCTAACAAAGTTATCAGTTTTGGACAGGTAAAAATTGACATTAACGAAACATGTTTATGACTTACTTGCCAACTCAAAATAATAACCTTTAACCCTTAACAGCCTTCAGTGTTAAATACATGTTGACCTTATTTACAGCTGCATGTTTCTGGTTGAGATCCAGACAGTGATGGTAACCTGTTGTTCCTCTTGTTCCAGGATCTATCTGGCTCCATCGATGACCTGCCCACCGGTACTGAGGGAGCCTTGAGCCCGGGCGTCAGCACCTCTGGGGTGTCCAGCAGTCAGGGCGAGCAAAGTAATCCCGCCCAGTCACCCTTCTCACCACACACTTCACCCCACCTGCCTGGCATACGAGGGCCTTCTCCGTCACCTGTGGGTTCCCCCGCCAGCGTCACCCCCTCCCGCACCGGCCCTCTGTCACCTGCTGCTGTGCCAGGTATCATAGTAGTCTGAAATGTGTCACTTTTGCAATAGAACAGATATTGTTGTTGTTGGAATAAACCTACCATTCCTTTCGCGACATAAAACACCACCATCACACCAAAAATAGCAATTTTAGAAGACATGTATCGTTCAGAAAGTAGAGCCTTCTTTGCTCTTTATGCTGTTTACTTCAGGAGGGAATTTGTCATTTTAATGCCAGGCCTCACCTAAGTAAATTTGAGTAAATTTTCCACCCACCGAGGTAGTGAAACTCTTGGCATCTTCAGTTTAACGCTGTTTTGATCCGCTTATACAAATACAAACAAGCCAGAGAGAGTTCTTCTCCATTCCAGAATAATAATGGGTTCAGCTTGACATTTCTCCAGCTATGGCTCAGTACTAAAACAAAGTGTGGAGATCTGGATATGCGAGAGTAAGCACAGTTTAGCGTTATATGGCTGAACCACATTTTTTTTTCAGTTGTTTGTTTGAATTGGTCTCACAATTTAACTGACATGGAAAGCAGATGGTCTTGTATTCATAGCACTGCCATCCAGGAAGCCAGTGCTTTCTTATTTTGGAGAGATGAAGATGAATTTTCAAGCACAAACGTACAGCTTGTTGTGGTCTGAAAGTGTGATTTATAGCAGTTTTCGGTATGCAGAAATTGATGGGAACAAGTGTTGAAATTCAGGGGAGCACACCAAAGAAGTACAAAACGAAACCCCATGAATTCAATAACATTGACTCACCTGACAAATTCTGCTAAATATATACATAACTGGCTGTAAAATGTGTTTTTGGTTGAGGTGTCACCTCAGCTGTGCTCAGTGTGTGCAGTCAGAGGCTGTGTGAAGCACTCACTAAGCAAGCAGAACAGATTTAGAGATTTAATTCAAAACTTTCTCACCCACAAATATAACAGATCACATTTGTAATTCATGAAGCAGCGTGCCAGATGGGAACATTAAGTTTCTCCAAACATGATACTCATAAACCATCCAGGCAGCTGAGAAAGTTACAGTGCTGCCAGCAAGTCATTGTGGAGCAAAACTCAAAACAGGGCATAGCTTTGGCTTTTTTTTTGTTGTTGTTGTTTCTTTTATTTCTCATCTCTCATGCTCCTGCTGTCTTGCAGGTAATCAGATGCCTCCCCGGCCGCCCAGCGTCCAGTCAGACAGCATCATGCACTCTTCCATGAACCAGCCAGCCATGGGCCAGGACAGGGGTGAGTGTGAGCTTTGTGGAAGATACCTTTGCTACAGTAAAAATTTCTTAAATGTATTGTGACAGAAAGTATTTTCTGGCAGTGAAGTTATAAGATGTTAGGTGAGGCAGGATTTGAAAATTGTCACACAGGATTTTTAGCTGATTTGTTTTTTTTCACTTTGATTAGGTTTAGGCATCAAAACTGGTCATATAGCTTTGGGCAAAATAAAAATCCCATTCTCCAAGTCTATTGAGCAAAAATAGTTATTTATGGACCAAAAATAACTTGATTAGCTTAAGGAAATGATGGTGGTTTAAGTCCTATAGACCCTTTTTCAGTGACACAATGAAAGCCTCTTGTCAAAGAAGTGTGGGTGGGCTTCTATCTACAATATTTTCAAGTTGCACATTTGATGGCCATTAAACAAAGCAGCTAACCACAGGGCAGGGTTATGTGCCATGGCCTCAGCAGCTCTTAAGTATGAATGTTTGTGTTCGTGTGCATTCGTCCCTTCTGTAAACACTCCCCAAGGCTGTATCTTTAAATAAGAATGTGGTTGTAGACTACTTTCTAGGTCAGATGAGGCCAACTGCAGACTGATAGTTGTAAGGAAGTTAAATTACTTGTCCGCACTGGTCCATAATCTGTTATGCAACTGCTGTTTAAACCGATCCAGGGTGTGATTTCAGCAAGCTCTCACCACTGAGGTGTGTGTGTCTAATAATGTTCAAATCCAAATCCTTTCCAGTTTACATGCGTAACCCCCAGATGCCTCCTTACGGGTCCCCTGGACAACCTGGCTCCGCCTTATCTCCACGCCAGTCTTCAGGAGGCCAGATGCACAGTGGGATGGGGCCGTATCCACAGAACAACTCGATGGGAAACTACGGTCCTCAAGGGGGCCAGTATGGGCCGCAAGGTGAGGCCTAAGGGCAGGAAACATTATGAATGAATCTACAATTGTCATCGTGTCGTCATCAGATTTTTTTCAGTGATAGCGAAGATTTGAAAAAGCTTTGAAGTTGCTTCTCATTTCTTATATTCATGAAATTATATCACTTCACTTTGAAGTCTCAGATGGTTTCTGTGGGCTTTGAAGAAGTTGTGCTATGAGTCATAGCAGTGAACAGCGATGGCCAGATAAAGCCTGCTTCATCAGACTGCTTGTCAGAACAGGCAGCAGTGAGGTAAATTTAGAGCTGGACTACATCAGGTCTGTACCTCATCAGGGAGAAATGAGATTCCGTTTTAGCAGAGATTTCTCGGGTTTAGACTGTGATAGAATTTATATACACGCAGGGGGAAAAAACCACGGCTTGAAATTGAAGCCAATACAGAAATATCTTTAAACCATCAGGGTCCAGCAGATGCCATCTCCAAAATGGACTTTGATTAAAAAGGAAACAGGTTCACTTTAGAAATATGAAGCCAATAAATTTCTTCCAGTCGTCTCTTTGGCTTTATTCATGTCCTGTAAATACTTGTATCAGTCGTCCTATGACAGGTGGGGTAACATAGGTTTTCAATCTTTATTTTTTTGGACAAACACACATTGCTGGTTTTTTGTTGTTTTTCTTTCTGTCATTGTTTTTGATATTGCATTCCGTTACTATTGTATATTTTGGTAACGGAAATGTTTTGAATCATGTTTTGTCTTGTAAGTTCATTTAGATAAAAAGGTACTGGTGTTAATGTGTATGTATGTTTGATATGTGACGTTATCATTAACAAAATACATCTATATGCATTAACTTTTAGCAAGAACAGGAAACTACTTTGTCATTAGCAGTGTTATTGGTCAGTAAACTCCATCCTCTTGTCCAAATACAGTCATTGCTGGCAACGACGAGATGGCAGCAGCTAAGATGCAAGTGTTAAGTTTTAAACAGTATTCACAACACAGTCTATTAGGACATCACATATATTGTTTAAGCATAATCACTCCAATGGATACAGCAGCTGTAGTCAACTTTTATTTTTTTATTTCATTTTTTTTGTTGGATGTGCAAATGTCAAGAATATCAAATAATTCAAACATGTCATTCTGCAGCTTTTTGCTGCTTGATACACTAAAGGAAAAATCCACTAATCCAGGAGGCTGTCCTGAATCATCTTCAGACATGTATTAGAAATCTAAGCACCTGTTCTTGTCCTTGTTCGACAGGTTATCCCAGGCAGCCTGGCTACACAGGGATGCCCAACGCCAACTACCCCAGCGGCCCTGGCATGGCTGGATCCATGAACCCCATGCCTGGTCAGGGCAGCGGCGCTCCATACGGAGGCATGCCCCCAGGCAGAATAGGTCCAGGTCAGATGGGTGCCCGACCCTATGGTCCGGGTATGGGCACAAACATGGCTGGCATGCCGCCTCAGGTGGGGTCTGGGATGTGCCCACCTCCAGGCATGAATAGGAAGGATGGCGGTCCTGCCATGCACCACGGACCCACAAACTCTATACACAACAGGTAGGTGGTTACAGTTGCAATGTCATGAGGGGACATTCAACTGCTGAGGGTCAGGACAGCTCACTGTTATGAGTCTTGTGCCTCGAGAGGTGTTTTTAATCTTTAAGCAGAATCTATTGTGTGTCACTGTGTGTCCTTGCTTGTATGGTTGTGTGACCGTGAAAAATGAGTGGCTCTTCCCACGTGCCAGCCAGTCTGTTGTGGTGCCTGAGTGCACTGCAAAGTAGATGGCAAGAGACCAAACACTTATGTATGAGAGAAATGGAGAAAATGAGAGCAGGAGATTGACTCTAAGATCAGTGAATCATATCCTTTCCCAGTGAGAATGCCAGCTCAGCCTACAGAGAGCCACTCGTGGGCTTAGCAAACACTTATATTGTGTGACGTAAATTGATGTTTCCTACAGAAACGGCTAAATTCTGTGAATACAAGGAAAAGCAAGATTTATCACTGTCTTACAAAGATGAGGCTTAAGCGTCAAATTGAACAAATTTCCTTTACTTACAGTTTCTGCAGTTCCCTAAAAGCCAAAATTCTAGAATTTGCCATCCTGCAGATCACCAGCATCCTACTTTAAGATTGGAGTGACATATGAGCCATCCGATATAGGAAGTCGGCATGTTCCCTGCTAAATGAAGTCGAACACAGACATTCTGGCCTTAGTTTCTCTGTTCTAAGTCTAACTAGGTCTGCACAACTTATCACTCCCTTTGCAATTATAGAAACAGAAGCAAATTGCAGTATTATCAAGAATAATCAAAACATGCATTATACCCAAATTGTACAGCAATAATCTGAAGTAAAAGTTCCAAGAAGTTTCACTTGACGTTCAGGTTTTGTGAAAAGGTTGAATTTCAAAAGGTTAAAAACTGATTGGATTATGAAGTTATTGTTAGGTTATAGCACTGTGTTAACGTCAGCCTCACTTATGTGTTTTCAGGGAAAAGTTATTGATCACACTATAACAAAACTACAAAATAAAACAAACATGGTGCGAATTAGCATTAATCCAAACTGGGAAACCTGTGATCAGTACAGGGAGCAGCAGTATGTTTTATTGTTCCTTCTACTGTCATGTAATATTGATAAACAAGTTTGTTATAAACGTCCTTCTTAATTTAAAAACAAAAAACACAAACGGCATTGTTATTCATATCTGTTTCCCTTCATATCTCTGCAGAAATGGACATGAAATACATTTTAAATTGCATCTATAGTGGTTTAAAACCATTCAACTTTTTAAAATCTGCAGAAACCCTGAAAAGTGTTGCTCACGAAGATAAAGTTGATTTGTTATATACTTGAAGTATCTGTCGTGCCATTGTTCTTAAGAAGCGATCTCTTCTCTAGGCCACCAGGCTACCCTAACATGTCCCAGGCCATGATGGGAACAGGTTCTCCATACGGCCCTGGTATGAACAGCATGCATGGCATGATGAACCAGGGAGGGCCAGGGCCATACCCAATGGGAGGCAACATGGCCAACAACACCCCTGGTGAGTAAGAGCACTACTGCAGCTCCAGAACCTTTTTCCATAAAACAGGTTTATAGACTGATGTTTTATTTATGTACTCCCCTTATTGTCCCCTAACAACCAGGAATGGCTCCCAGTTCAGAGTTTGGCATGGACAAAATGAACCCTGCCCAGAAGATGAACAACAAAGTGGAAGGGACTCCGAAGCCAGAATCCAAAAAGGTAAAGGTTCTAAAGCTGAATGTAATTTCTTTCAGGTTCCTCTGGATCACTTGACTTGTGTCTTAACAAATCTGATATTTACTATGGACTAGTTGGTATTTAAGTGGATATTAAATTTGCAAAGTTTCTTACAGCAGTAGATAAAATCATTGCCAAGAAAATTAATTTATCAAAATACTTAAGTAAGCTTTTTTTTTTTTTTTTACCAATGGTATTGTTTATTATAATACATTTTAATTTTATGATGTGATTATAAGGGCTGAAACACAAGGAAGCACTAATATTATTTCATAAAATCCAACTGAAATGGCATAAAACTGTAGTCTTCAAAGTTGGTAAGGCATTGTATTTTCTAGTTGTGGAAAGGCATAGAGTAGTGGGGTTTTTTTGTTTTTTTTTTCCCATTTACCCTTTGATTTCCTTCTCAGAGTGAGGAATGTAGTTGATCATTGTTACTGAATATCTGTATAGTCAGTGTATCCAACATTTTATATAAAAATCACCAAAAGGAAAATGTAAATTTATCATTTTCCATCCAGTTCTACAATGACAGTTTGAGGAGTTGATTCACATAAATGAGCAATATTATAGTAGCAATATTCTAAGTAGCCAATTGAAGGAAAAGGCTGGGAATAAGACAATAACAATTAATAGTTATGAGGCTATGGTCTTCTGTCTGACATCTATATAAAATAACATTAAGGTTAAATCGTTTCATTGCCTTTATAGGGGAAGTCAGTCTCTGCATTTTACCCATCCTAATACATATTCAGTACCGAGCATTAGCACGCAGCACATACTATGAGCCATTGAAGGAAATAGTTATTGCGCCATGGTTTAAGTTTAAATTGACAGCAACTGAAGCTACAACTTAAGATTTTAACTGAATGCCTATGCCTTTCAGCTGTTTTGTCCAGAACCCTAAGCTCCCTTTGGGTCTGTTGTTGGTTTTTCTCGTTAAATTTAGTTTTTTTAATAATTCCATTATCGTTTCGATCTCCGCATTCACACAACATATTAACATTTGCTTAAACGTAGTGATAATATATTTGCTAAAACTGTTTTCATTGCACTTTAACCCTTTATTTTTGCACCATATTTTTGTTCTGTGTTTTTGTTATTTTTTTTTTAGAAATTTTTGGCATTTCATCTCATGCATAAAAATAGACATGTTTTTTTTTGTGGTCTCTCAAGACATTCATTAGGTTCTTTTAAATTGTGGAGGAAACAGGTTATTTATTACTGCTGAGATTTATTGAAATAATACATGTACGTGTTTCTCGCAGAAGTCAAGCTCTTCCACCATCACAAACGAGAAGATCACTCGTCTGTACGAGCTTGGCCCAGAGCCAGAGAGGAAGATGTGGGTGGATCGGTACCTGGCATTCGCTGAGGAGAAGGCTATGGGCATGAACAACCTACCTGCTGTCGGACGCAAACCTCTCGACCTCTTCAGACTCTACGTATCTGTCAAAGAGATCGGTGGCCTCACGCAGGTAGAACTCTGACGCCTTATTCCACATTTCATCGAGCAGCGTTGTTATGGCTGAGGCTACTGAGTGGAGCTTTTCTAAGCCGCCTCCTTCCCTTCTGTCGCCCACCAGGTGAATAAGAACAAGAAGTGGAGGGAGCTGGCCACCAACCTGAATGTGGGCACGTCGAGCAGCGCCGCCAGTTCGCTAAAGAAACAGTACATCCAGTGTTTGTACGCCTTCGAGTGCAAGATTGAGCGCGGCGAGGACCCGCCTCCGGACTTTTTCAACACAGATAACAAGAAGAACCAGCCTAAGATCCAGCCTCCCAGCCCAGGTGAGCGCTGACGTCCTCCTACACCTCAACAACAGATATCTCCCCCTCTTAAATGAACAATGCCTTGTTTCATAGTTCACTTTCTCCCTCGGGTGCAGTGTGGCTCCCATGCAATCCATCACATCCTCCTTGCTCTATTTGCCACCCATCATCTGCCAATAAACTAGTATGTTTTATTGTATCCTATTAATTGCAGTTAAAAGCTGATCTAAGTCCACCGTTTGTCATATTCAAGGCTACTATCCTCAATAACTCACTGCTCTTTTGGCGTATATTGGCAGAGTTGTAAATGACAACGACGTAGCTGTAAGTCACAGCAACTCAAGTCTCATAGAATTTACATTCCTATAGAAGTAAATTACAAATCCAGTTATGTCATGCTGTAAAGATAATGTTGCCACCATTATGTTTAATCATAGAAATGATCAGTGCCTTGATTTTCTTCCAGGGAAATGTCTTTTGTCTTTGTCATTGTTCTATAAAAATAGGATGTAGTGAATGGAGATCACCCGTCCATGGTTAGAGGGTAGGAAAAGTTATTTTGTTTTGTATATTAAAAATTTCTTTAACAATTAGTTATCAGTTTATGAGTCAAATTACACTTGACCAAAATCATTCCCTTACCAAGTAGTTACTGAATCTCCAGTGTCTTTGGTTGTCTACTAAATAGTCCATGTCTCTGACAAGTGTTTGGACACTAAAGTATAATTAATTTGTGTAAACTGTGACTTCGGCTTCATAGCAGCCATTTCACTAGTGATTAGGGACAAAATAAGGAAAACAACAAGTTAAGCAAACAAATATGAAAATTCCACTATCATCCAAAATGTTATTTTAAGCTCAGTTCAGACCAAAGATTCATAACAAGAGGAGCTGAAAATTTCAAACAATTTGCAATATGCATTCTGCAAAATGTCTAAAACCATCACACTGATCCAAGTAAATGTATTCTGTAATGTAATCTTAACTACTCTCTTAACTGATGGATATAAGTAATAGTATCTTATATATACCACTGTAAAACAGTGGGCACTAATACTAGCTGCAGAAGGTATTCCAGCTGAATCAGTGATAATACCATTATTTGGTTTGAGTTGACCTGTAAAGGGCTCTGCATGCTCTCGCAGCAAAATGTTCCAGTTAGCTTGTCGCAGATATTTGTAATTTAAGCCGGCGCGGGGTGTACATGGCGTGCGCTATGTTATTCACTGCCACAACACAAGGGGCACTCTCATGAACTTGCTAGGATTGTGGCCAGGGGGTGTGCGTGTGGTGGGTGGAGTATTTATCTTTCGGTTACGGAGGAAGAGAAGGTCATACAACAACAAAGGTGACTGGATGATTGCGCACGTTGATCGAGATGCAGCTAATGAATCGAAGAACTATTGGTACTGGAGCTGATAGAGAGGCGAAGGAAGCGTCTATAATGGTGCTCATGTACACAAAACAAGACGGAAAGTAGGGAAGCGGAAGTGCATGTACAGCGGATACAGAATGGACCAATCAGAGGACTCTTTTGTGGTCTTTTCTGCGATGTTGTCTGTGGTGGTTAAATTTTTTGGGAGGTGCGCGCAAAGTGTCTGCCACGGGGGGTGAAATCGTCACAGACGATTTGGCTTCTGAGCATAAATTGGCCTTAAGTCCACATCGCTTTTCAGTCAAATATCCTAAAATGTTTTCATCCTGTCACAAATCTTTTGACTGGGCTGTAAACCAAGAATGTCAGGATCACTGCGTCACTAAATGAAACAGTCACTTTCAGGATCAAGATTTTGGTAGTTGCATTAAATGAAAACACTGGATTATAATTTTGAAATAAAACGGGAAAAAAAAAAGAAAAAAATATATATATATAGGATTGCACTTATGTGAACGTAATTCCGGAGCGACAGAACTCGTCTCCCTCTAGATACTTCCACATTTCTATGGGGAATCCTGCGTGGCATTTGCACAGGACTCGATCAGGGACTCCCCTTGACTCCTGGAGCATGTGAAATCTTTGAATGAACTCTGTGTGTAAACTGCCAGTGTCATATCAAAGGTGTGGGAGGAGGGGACTGTGACTCGGGGATCACGTTGTCGCCTGGAAGCCGTTTGTTTTGGAGGGAGTCCTGTTGGAGCTGCCAGGAGCAAACCACCACACCAGGAGCGACCACGTGCTGCTGCCGCTGCTGCTTCAGTGTCTGGCCCAGACCCAGTGCTGTCAGACACAGGGCACTGAGTCAGCGCCGGGGTGTTGTTACAGGAGACATCAGGGTGCTTGTCAGCTGGCATCAGCCCTCTAGTTAGTAGGAAGGAAAAGCCGGTGAGG
>JAPTYR010000003.1:24692621-24711885 GCA_029814505.1 Siphamia roseigaster | reverse complement strand
TATTGTTTGACAGTTTGGTTCGGCAAGATAACCTGCACAAATGGAAACTGCTGCTATCACTAACAGTTAAATGCAGATGTTTGGCTGTAAATAAAATTTGATTTCACGCTGTTAATCTAGGAACTTTCCTCTTAGCATGAGCGTTCTTGCTGGTTAAAGAAACATTTTCAAAAGTGTAACACAATGCTGTAACAGTCGACTCCAGCCATTTACCAAGGCCCACAAATTGAGCATTCACCTATTTAATAAAATTTAGAAGAATAAAATGTTATCAGCTGTCTAACCAAAAAGTCCTCACTGGGTTTACACATTCCTTTCTACGTGACTCTTTAATTTCAGTGATGTCAAACAATGTCTTTTTTTTTAAACACTGAAAAAACAGGGCATTGTTTGAGTGACGAGTCACATGCAGACCATTTGGGGAAAAACTGCATTTCGAACAGTGTTTTGAGTCAGCATACAGAAACATTTCTTTCAGGCAAAGTAATATTTTTGCAACAAAATGTAACCTTTTTCTATGAATTCAACAGTTATCTGACAAGGTAAATGTAGAAAAAATTTGAATATTGATGAATAATTTTTTTTTTCTTTTTAAACTTTTTGTTGTTTCCTAGTAAAACCCTGACCTGCTCGCTCCCATTAGTGCATCCCTAGTGCCTAGTCTTTGGGAAACCATGGTAACTAATGGATCAAACTGTTAAACTGGTTATAAAATAAGCAAGTGGTTGAACATTTCAGGAAGTAGCTGCTTAACTTTAGCTTCCGGATCAGCTCATTTCCTCACATCACATTTGGTGCCAATGTGTATCTGTATTACGCTTTTTGTGGGTGAATATCCACTGTAGTATTAGCACTTAACCTGCCATCTTTGTTTTCAATGATTTTACAGTTTAACTTGAAGGCTCAATAGTAACGGGAGCTTTGACTGATGAGGCAAAGAAGCCAAACATAATATCGGACTGAAGGGAGGGGGTCTGTTTAATCCCAGAGGTTCTCCTGCCTTGGATTATTTCATGTTACAGTTTCATAGATTGTTCTGGGAATGAAGATGCAGTAATGCGACTATGCACTGAAACCCTGCCTGATTGTGAACACAGACGTAAAGGTCAAAGGTGTGTTTAGAATGACCTCACTCACTCAGTCTTAACCTTTGGGAACATTCATCACATGGGAAAAGTGAAGGCTTCACTTATTTGTGCTTTTTATGTATTTGCTTTCATTCTGTTAGCTGCTTTGATTTAGCTGCTTTTTTTTTTTTTTTTTTTTTTAAGACAACATGGTTTCCCTTGACCAACCATTAAACCCTGCTATCAAAGTTGTGTTGCTACGTTTTGGGATTCCTAGCGTTGACGGCCTTCACACAATGTTGGTGCACTGTTTTGTAAGTCGATGGTTGTAGGTGTTTGCCTGTTATTGATGTATATTCACTATGAATCATGTTTTAGACATTCCATGTCTCTCTCTTGAGCTCCTGATTTGCTTTTGGACCAATTCCCCTTGGCCAAAAAAAGAAGAAAATAGGGAATAAAATGCTGTTGTCTTCCAAGAAGATTGTGAAAAGTGATTTATGGGTTTAAAAATAAAGCAAAATTAAAACCACCTGTCTGGACTTTGTTATTCATCCATGGAACCCATGAATATATCAAGTCCTGATTTGACCAGAGAATAATTGTGCAATTTATAATTATAATGTGTCATTCTCTGTCCTTCGAATTCAGGATCTGTTTTAATGAGGAATGTCACAAGGGACTCATTTCTAATTTGCGAGTGTGTGGAGTATTGTCACATGGATGTGTTTGTGCACAAGAATCTGCACCGTCCTCTTTCATCAGGTGACTTGGTTTCATGTTTGGTGTCCCAATAAAACAGTGAAATAACCCACTTCTAAAAGCATTAGTTTCACACATACTTGAGCAATTTGCTTTGGATATTTACTGTATTTTATTGGGATTTGGTTAAAGTTTAGGTTACTGATTCTACATCTGTACTTTAAATGTAATTACTGCATTTCACAAAATACAGCCTGAGAAGAAATTGATATGTTTAGGTTTGCCTAAAATCAGCTCTTTTTACCCTTGATTTGCTTCGTGACTGCATTGCTCCAATTTTACAGATTATGAAAAAGGCTTTCTAAAACACATTTTGCATAGCAGTGGTTCTAAAATCTTGACAAATGAAAATGGAATGAGATCACACCTATTTTTCCAACGCATTAATATTTGAGTGAGATAGATGTTTGAGAAAATGCAGAGCAACTTTGTGGAACAATCCTGACTTTTCAACATTTTTTTTTTTTCCATTCATGCCTTTCAGTGCTGACTGTTTCGTACCACTACTGGTTATATTTAATGGCCTGTGATGTGACCATCCATCCACTGCTTAGTAATGACACAAATATTTACCACATGACTATGAATACTGTGCACAGCCACCAAAACAACAACAATGTGATTTTTTTCCACAGCTCTTGTGCAATTGCAATACTCCTCCTTAGGAGGGAGTCAGTGCTTTAGCTCTATCTCCTCAGAGGAGGAAAGAGAAGAAGATGGTTAGTAAAGCTGAAGAAAGAGAAACTGTATCTTTCAAAATAAAACCAATTCGAGGCACTTGTAGGAAAGAAGAAAGGAGAAAAAAGAAACATTTAGCCATTGAAGATTTAATATAAGAATACGAAAATGTGAGAATATTACAAAATTAAAATAGTAAATTTCTATCAAGTAATGAGATGCAAAGAAACTGTAAGTGTTTTAGCTCTGCTATTGGATAAAAATATAACATTTCCTCTCAAGATATAATGTTTACATTTTCTAATAATTTATTTAACTTATCACAGCAGAGATTTCATAATATTTTGAATTTTGTCATTGAAATATAATAACTTTCTTTTTTCAACCTAATACTTAAATAGAAGAGAGCAGTGTTGGATAGAGTAGAATAGAATCTGGTTTATTGGGATAAAAAGCAGAACAAGTAGATTTTATTCTCAATGTCTCTGAAATGGCCAATAAAGTATACAATTTCACAATTTAGAAACCTAAACTGAGGGGAAGTAAATTTGCTGAATCCTCTGAAATACAAATATTAGTAAAATATGAATAAATATCATTAGTTTAAAATGTATTGATGTAACAATACAAGTTGAGGTAAGGAAACTTATTCTAAGTTTATTTGATTAAATTTAATAGTAATATATTTTAAATAACTGCTGTGGCTTTTATGGTGAAAATCCTGAACCAGAAACGTTTTGTTTCATTCAAGCGTTTCCAAACATAAGCCGAAAGAAGGAAGCTGTGATATCTGACAGGTTACTGCTAAGGTAATGTTAACGCTGTCCCTTCATTTAGTTTGTGTGAAAATCACCTGAACTTACACGTTTATTAGTCAACATTCCAGTCAACGTTATTACTGTGTGACTGTCAGGAATAAACATGTCAGAGTTTAGCTAACCAGGCTAAGCTAACACATATGTTTGGGGGCGACTGTGGAGCTTATGTTAGCATGTTTCATTGACACGAAATGAACTAAACTTAAAATATTGAAAAGAAATGGACTTCTTTACTGAAAACTTCCTGTTGTGCATATGTTTTATGCACTGTAATAGTCTTGTGAATTGCAATGCGTGGTAAATATGGAAACCCACAGTGCTGTTTAAATGTTTTGCTGCAGTGGCTCTGCTGCTCGGGAAAACAAAACAATAAACATAAGAAATAAAATAACAGTCTAAGCAAATAAAGCAAATTCGGACTTGTGGGGGTCTTGGAATGCGAACCAAGCTAGGTGTGTTTAATTCAAACATCGTAGGTATTTTGTAAAAAGACACACTACACTATCTAAAGGAGACATAGAGAAACAATGAGCCAGATATAGAACAGCTCGTGTATAATAACTTGCAGAACGTCATCTGAGTTGGCCTTTGGTAAAACATTGCATGATTTCTGATCTGATTGTTCACTCTGAGGTCAGATAACAGAAGATCAGATGTGTATCAGATTCAGGATTACACATGTGATGTAAGGGCTAAAATCACCTGTGATAAGATCAGGTTATGTGGCTGGTGCTTTGCACTGACTTAAAAAGTCAACCTGATTGACATGAGGTCATATTTAGACCATGCACACTATATTCACATGTAGCCCAAATCTAACTAAAAAAGTAAAATAAATAAATAAATATATATATGTATACATATTAACCTGAACAGCACAAACCAGGTTTTTTCTTTTCCTTCTTTCAAATCGGAGTCACGCCACTTTTATTTGTGGCCCTGAAATGGGTGCTTATTAACTGTAGTTTTGCAATATGACCTAAGTCTGAACTTGAAGTCTGATGTCGTGTTTCATCTTATATTTATGTCATTGAAACATGGCAGATGTCATGATTTTGCACTGGAGGAGGAGGCACATGGCCACATGGCAAAAAGAGGTTGCGTCTTCTGTGCATTTGGGTCAATTCAGAATCATAAACTGTTTACATATAAGTCTGATGGGAGGCAGTTGCATTTGAATTATAATGTGAAAAACTAAAATGCAAAGAAAAAAAATCTGAATTAAGCATTAAGATCTGCAGTGTGAATGGAGCATTTGTATGAATTCTGAATGTAGTCAAACAATCATGCCACTTCACTTCCCTGTAGGACCATCACTCTTATCCTCCCATCATTCTATTTTGACATTTCATATCACTTAATTGTGTATTCCTAATTCATTTCTGTGCTAGCTTTCATTGTTCAGCAAAAATGTAGTAAATACTCTGCCAACCACAGTAACATAGCTCGCATTATAAAATGTTTTCTCTCTTCCATGAAGCCACATGTAAAGATGAGTGTCCCAGACTACATGCAGTGTGCAGAGGACCACCAGACAGTCCTGGTGGTGGTCCAACCAGTTGGCATTGTACCTGAGGACCAGTTCTTCAAAATCTACAAACGCATTGCTAGTGTGAGTCAGGTGAGCATCAGAGATTCGCAGCGCCTCCTCTACATCCGTTACCGCCACCACTACCTACCTGAAAACAATGAATGGGGAGACTTCCAGACTCATCGCAAGGTTGTGGGTCTCATTGCCATTACAACATGCAACTCTGGTAAAGAGTGGCCTCAGACTGCAGAACGCTTCCACGGTCAGAAGGAAGTGTACAGCTCTACGTTGTATGACTCCCGCCTGCTGGTGTTTGGACTGCAGGGGGAGATCGCAGAGCAGCAGCGCACAGATATGGCCTTTTACCCCAGCTTTGAAGACTGCTCTGATGTGGAGAAGAGAGTGGAGGACTTTGTAGAATCCATTTTTATTGTGCTGGAGTCCAAACGGCTCGACAGGGCCACAGATAAATCTGGTGACAAGATCCCACTGCTGTGTGTGCCCTTTGAGAAGAAGGACTTTGTGGGTTTGGACACCGACAGCAGGTGAGTCGGTCTGTTTACAGTCTCATAAACATGTCTTTTAAGTCTTTTACCTAATTCATGAGGTAACATTCAGGAGAAGAAAACAGACTATGGATACCGACGTTTCTACAGAAATCAAGTGAATGAATGAAAAAGTACATCATCACGTTTCTAAAAGTATTTTTTTCATGTTGTTCAGGAAACACAAAACTGAGTATTTAATAATTTATGCAAAAAAGTACATTTTGTAAAAAAAAAATTCAATGTGATTCAATGTGATCATTAAACTGTTAATTATTCATTTTTCTTCTACTCAGTCATCATCACACACATCATTTGTACTATAACACAGTACAGGTCTACCTGTATCTTTTCCATTTTGCTTGGTCTGTCCACTTTTTTGATTAGAGTCACATTTTGACAGATATTGTAATTACGACAGCATTTTCATGTAGTTGGTGATTTTTGCATTTGTTTTTCAGTGTAAGAAATATGAAAATAATCACATCATTTATTTTTTCATAACAAACATTCTCCCTAAAATCTAGATAATAGAATTTATATGTTGGGGAATCTCTTTCGCACCACCATGCCTCAAGTGTAAATAATTAATCTACATGATTTAGAATTTTAATATTGTACTTGTCTATGATGTGATTTCAGCAATAGTCCAACTACATGTTCATTCCTCGTTTTAAGTACTTTGTGTATTAATTATTTAATCTCATAAAAGTCATGTAGCTTTAATGTCATATGACCAGTTGATTTACTGCTCATCCAACATCAAATTGACTTCACTACAGTGCCACACATTACACCATTTTATTCCCAACTTTTATTAACTTCTATCAGCAGAGCATTTTTTTCTCTCCTGAATGTCACCACAGCGGTTTTGCATATTTCTCAGATTTAACATCAATTTCATCTCACTTATCAAATATTGCTCCTACGTCGAGTGTGTTTCTGTGTGTCGAATAGTCATGTTATACATCAGCCTCACCTGCTCTGAAGTTCTTCCTCTTCAAAAATCTGTCTTTCGATTTTTGCTGCGTTCATTTTCGTTTGTTCACCTTGGTTTATTTGTCTTTCTTTTTTCTTCCATACTGTCCTGTGAGTTTATTGTTGGGTGTGAAAAGGTGAGATGTTATAGACTCATAAGTTGGTGAACCCATATTGACCCCATCAGCTTACCCCACCTGCCATGAAGCAAACAGCCAGAGCTCTGCGCTGTTGTGCATTCGCTCATGAGTCCAGCCAAACTCATCACTCTTTTATAGGTTTCAGTTTGATCACAGCCCAAGTTAAAAGGACAAAAAGTAGTCCCTCGACATTTACTATTAACACTTAATCCAAATTCAGAGAAGCGCCTTTAGAAATACATGTTAATTCATCAGGCGGCTGTGTAATATCGAAGTTCTATGTGTGGTTTATTAAAGGGCCATGCTGGTGTTTTGGGTAGTTCTGTGTATTTTCTGTAAATCATGGCTACTCCTTGTTCTTTCTGATAATAATTCCAACATCTGGGCAGCAGCTGGCTTCAGAACGAATCCTTTTCATCTCACTCATTCACATATTTTAACTGTTGTAAAATATGCAGCTTTTAGTATAGACTGTATTCCCTTCACATTTCTACTGCAATTTTGCCTTTAAACATAGGATTTTTAAACCAAAGAGCCTCTAAAGTCAAATGTTTTACTGCCTCCTCATTTGTGTCTGGTGGATTTACTGAAACATAACTCATTTAACTCTGCAATGAGGATTCTCACAGGACCAGGAATTACATCCAGAACATTAGATACTTGTACCAGAGCCTCCAACTAATGATTATTTTCATTGTCTGGTAACCTGAGAATTGGTCTCTGGATGAATTAATTTGTTCTGTGAAGTGTCAGAAATGGTTGTTTTTTCAACAAATATTCCATTAATGTCATTGAGGATTAAATAAACCAGAAAATATTTCCATTTAAGAAGCGGGGATGAAATAATTTACTGGGTTGTTTTTTTTTTGTTTAAAAAAAATTATGATAATAGTTGCACATTTATTTGACACTTGACAATAAGTTGAGTGATGAATCTTTGCAGCTCTACCTCTGGCTGTGTAATTAATACAAAATAATATCATTTTGACTGACACAAATAATAACTAATGCAGCAGAATTGCTTGTATCTATCTGATTGGACTTATTCTAAATTCAACCATGTCCACATTTTAAAAATCCAATATTTAAAATATAAAATCAGCTTTGTTTGCCTCGTGTTTGAAAAGAAAAGATAACAGATTAACACATTTCCTAGTTTTTCCCATTATTATTAGGGTTAAGAATGACACCAAGGCCAAATGAATGTGAAAACAATGTAGAGAGCACTACAGCTCAAATTTTCTATTTATGTTCATATATGAAGCATTATATTAAGACTCAAGTTAAAGTCACTTACCAACAGTCCTCAGTGAATTTCATGTTGATATCTTACCAGCAGTGCCCTTATAGGAGACTATTACACAGCAATCATTCCAAAAAGCTTGGAAAATGCTGATCATAAATGTTAAATGCTTTATTTGTGGTGTATATTTGATATCATTACAATAAGTACATCAACACTGGCATGGTCCTTTAAAACAGAAGGTGATAGTTTGGATCTAATACACAATATGGCCTGGGACAGGCGACTGAGATTTGCCCCGGCTCCAAAAGAACATTTGGATTTGGAAGGTATAGTGTTGGATTTTGCCGACTGCAGAAGCTGGAACGACACATGGATCTCATATCTGTATTCATGGGTGCATACATTAGCTGCCAGTTTGGCAAAGCACCGCAGTCCAGAGATGGCATGAATCTGATGACAGCATCCATGTCTAAAGAGCTATTTTAATTTCAAGGGTGAATAAGAGCAGCGTTAATTATTGTTTTATTCTGTCAGAATAGTGGTTGTTGTAGCCTCTTGTGTCTTAGCATCAATGTTTGTCCTCCACATTTGACATATATTTATGTGTCCTTGAATAAATGTTCACTTCGTGCACAATTACTGTCAAGATCAGCTAAGTAAACATGTTTTACAGTTGCCCTGGGATTCACCAACAAAGACAGTGTGGTTTTTAAAGACAAAACATTATTTAAAAATGCTGATGTGTTTTGTTTTACCATTATAAATTACTTCTAATGCATCATATGCATCATGGTTTAGAAACAACTTCAGCTTATCTTATAAGCAGAATTGCTTCGCATGTGACTTTTGGCACAACTCCTCCAATATTTTTGACAATATCCTGAGTAATTTAACAACAGGTGGTGATATGAGTTTGTTTAAAAGCTCTGGTGTTAGGTTGAATTCTGCCAATAATGTACAGCCTTTTCAGATATTGTAAGTGTAAGATTCCAGTACAAGTCAGAAAACTAATTAGTGTCAGTTTTAGCCAGATGAGTTCATTAGACCGATGTGATAATGCACAGTAAATTACACCAGCTTTCACAACTGTTGAACATATGTTATTAGAACTAAACTCTTCACTCAAAAAATGATGCCCGTTTTTTCAACAGAAAGTTGCAGGAAAACATTTGTCTTCCTGTTATTTGGACAGACATTTCACTTGTTACTACCCCTGTCTTCTTGTTCAGATTCTGTTTTTTAAGTTTATGGAAGAGGTAAAACATAACCATAGCATTCTAAAGATTGGCAATAAAAGTTTTATCTGATGGTTTTTGCAGGTGTATGTTTCCCCAACTAAACAGTTTTCCAGATGCTGTTGGGGAAAATGATTTTCAGGTCAGGGGGGATTATTTAGAGGCAGTATTGTGATTGTCCGCTAGGGAAATCAACAATTCAGCAACTATTCAGAGTGGTGGTGTCACATATACTTATAAAAATACATTATCAGGGACAGCCTTAAAGGGGAGAAGGGATGACGATTTTAAGGGTCCATGACGTACAGGGGCCCTAGAAAACAATAGAACAGTTGTTTTTCTTAACCCTTTAACTCCTGACAGTTTAGCAGTTCCAGTCAAAAAGAGTATAATGAGCAACAAAAATGAAGAAAAACAGCCAAGGTGATGAATAAAACCCAATAAAAATGAATAATAAACCAAAAAAATAATGAGTAACATGAACAAAGTAAGACACAAATGGAAGAGAAGTGAAGAAAAATAATAAAATGAAAAACAAAATGTAGAAAAATAAACAAAATAGTCAACGGAATGAGCAAAAAATTAATAAATATTTACAAAATAATATATAACATGAACAATTTACAAAAAATGTAACTAAAATTAAGTAAAAGCACATTTTAAAAAGAAAAAAAGAACTAGTATTGTCATTTGGTTCCAGTAGTTTTAGTTTTCTTTTTCTAAATCAGTTTCAGTTTGACACCTTTTTTTCTCCATACATCAGTTTCATCAACAAAATTCAGTAAAAACAATAAAAAAAAAGGGTTGCATTTTTCTGAATATTTAAACTAAACCATCCATTGAGAACGCATCAGCGCCGACGCATCAGGGGTCAAAGGGTTAAAAAAAAAGAAAAAAAGAACCAATCAGGTTTCACCACAAGATGCTAATATACATATTTACTCTGTGTATTAGTATTGTTTTGTTTCTGGCAAAAAACAAAAAATAATCCAGTCAGCCTCTGACCCTTTTTGACCCTCTCTGTATTTCATGATGTGAATTGGTCCAGGTCCTAGAGCTCCAAATGGATGCTAGTAAATCTACTTCCATCCAAAGAGTAAGACTACTTTTTATTACCTCACCTCCCAAAGGAGAGGAAATGTTTTGAAGTTTTTGGTTCAGTTTATTTGTTTGTTTGCTTGTTTAACAGTTTAGCATCAAAACTAGATTGAATTAATATCAAATTGGGTTTCTTGATTGCCAAGGGACCCAGAATAGATGTGATTACATTGTGGGAAAAGTGAGTCAAAGTTCCCCTTTTTTTTCTTTTTTTTTTTTTAACAAAAAAAATTAATTAATTAATTAAAGAAAACATTTCCCATTTGCTTATTATGGATGAAATTTCAAATTTCTAGATGAACATCCATTATGATTTAATTTACTCCAAACTTGGCACATATACAGAGGGAGCTGATATTGCTAACATCAGCAAAAGCATAGACATGATGACATCAGCTGGATCGATGTCAAAATAAGATAAAATATGTGCGAGGGGCGAGTTTCTGGCACCACTTCTTTGTTTGTGTATCAGTGGATCAAAAATCTAGTGCTGTTATAATTTAAAAATATTATTAAAATGTTAATGATGGCTGTATCTTTACCATCAATCTTGCATGAAATCATAAAATATACTCTAAATATAACATGAATTCATGCCTGCTCAGTCTTACATGACGTTTTTTTTTTTGTTTTTTTTAGCCTGCTCTTGTGAAAGGCAAATTACTCTAGAGAGAAAATCACGAGTACAAACACAGAGGAAACATTGTGCCAATAAGTGCGATAATTTAAAGATATTTTTTTCTTAACTTCCAAGACCGGCTATAGTTGTTACTGAAGCATTATGTCTTCTAATGCGTTGTTGTCGAGTATGTTTTATATTTGCAGGGCATCTGTAAAGCATGCTTTGTTTAGCTCCATAATTAAGTCAGTAGTTTCTATATCTGACCTTTTGAGGACATTTTGTGCATTGCTCCATTTCACCTCGATTCCCTGCTCATCCACTTTATTGTCTTAACATATCTTCCCCATTCTCCTTCCAATGCTCTTGTCTTGCATAATCTGATTTATATTTTCCTTTGTGTATAATGGAAAATATGAACATGATATTTAGCTTAAAGTTCCCCAGTATCCTGGTAAATCCCTGAGTTATTGTGCAAGACTGAACTTCTAGACAGCTCTTACTCTGTTCTTGTTTTGCTTTCCTTTGCTTGTGCCCCCCCTTCACCCATACATCCTTCTGTACCTGAGTCACAATTGCAAACATATGGTCCACAGGCTTAAGACTGGCCCGCCAAAGACTCCACTCCAAATTTGTGAAACGCTAAAATTGCACTGAAGATAGTAACAAGTAACGCTATCAAAATCATTTAGTTCAGGAGCCACATACAGCCCAATATGATCTAAAGTGCCAGTCAAATAATATAAATAATAGGATAACAACTTATAAATGATATCAACTCCAAAGTTTCCTAAAGTAAAAAAAAAAGTCAAATTCACTAATAAAGTTTTCATCTATGAACTACACTCGAACATAACATGAACAAATATGAACAACATGAAAATTGTTAAGAAAAATAGGTGCAATTTAAACAATATTACACCTTTGTTTATCATTTACATATGTACACTACAACTTACAGATCACAGTGGATCTACAAATACACAGAACATTTAATAACAGGCACAGTAAAATTCCACATACTAAGACATTTCAGGTTCTTCACATTTTTGTCTGTAAATGTAAACATTTTTTTAAATGTAATTTCACTTTTTTTTGCAATAAAACAAAGAAAAAAATCTGCTTTTTTCAGAATTTTAGTCTATAATTACATTAGATTAAATTGACCTAAAATGATTTGAACATCTTTGGTTGTTAATATTTTCAGTGTAATTTTTGCATTTCACAAATCCATCCCAGGGGTCAAATGGGAACCTTTAGCGGGCCGGTTTTGGCCCATGGGCCACGTGTTTATCACCTGTACTCTCGGACATCAAAAGTACAAACAAAACAACTGCAAAAGGCTACAGCTGTTGCTTGAGAGAGTTAAACTGCAGTGCCTTCATGCACCATAGACTTTAGACAGAGCTTAACCCCTGACTATGCTAGTTATACCTGCACCTGTTCCTCCTGCTGCTGCCGTGTAGTTCTTGTCCCAAGAAGTGAGGAGCAGCACAGAACCTCCAACCCCCAACTCTTTCTGACTTTTAAGATCCCCTCTAATTCCCCTCCATTAGTCCAAGAGGAGGGAGGTGTCAGCCCAAAAGTGGGATGTATGGTTAGTAATTACAGTCCAAGGTTGAGCTGTTCCAGGAGAGAGCACTGGAGTGGTTCTATTACCCCTCCCTGTCCCTTTCTGCCTCCTTCCCACAAACCCCCATCGCTGTCTTACCATCCATGCAGACCTATCTAGTACCCCCCCCTTTTTTTTTCTTCCTCTGACCCTCTGTGTCAACCTCCAACTCCCCACACAACCTCTCATCATGGCCTCGCATCACATTGGCCACCTCTTCTCCTCCTGCAGCTGGACTCACCCATTTTAGCTTTTCCTCAAACGCACACTGGGCAGTAAACTTGACAAACACATACCACACCAGATCACGCACATGCACCAAAACCTGCTCGTGTCCACATATCTCTTGAGCATTAGGGCTATTTTCATCACTGTCATCAACCCCCCCCCCCATCATGTAACTTTCATCCCCTCATCATCTGCAGACTGTAAACTCGATAGGCCTATAAACTACTTGACTACACACAATAACCCAGTACCCTTTCATTTTATTTTACCTACAGCCTTTAAGCACATATATTTATTCTATCCTCTCTCTCTCTAAGCACTTAGGTTCTATTATATTAGAGCTGTAATCATTATTGAACCCTTCTGGCCTCCAGCATAACACTCTTTGCATGTTATACCAGTTTGGGTGTGCATAGCAAATTTCATCCAAGGTTAATAAAGTTGAATAATTTGACTAACCAACCATAACTGGTTCTCATTACGTAGCCAATAAACACATTCATCAGAGATGCCAGTTAAAAATAAAACTCTCCTTCGATTGCCGCACAGGCTCAGTTGACAAGCTGACACACAGGAGACAGCAGGACATGGGCCGGCTGGTCCCCCAGTGGACAACACAAAATACTATCAGACCTCTGAATATAAACACAGATGCGCTGTGGATGTCATCTAAACCACACGCAGCCACTCAGAGATGCTCCGAGACACACACACACACACACACAGACAGACACGGGCACCGCATGCCACCCTCACCAGAAACATCTTTTTATCCATCTAATTCCTCCCACTATGAATAATGCATTTCCCTCCTTACTGAGGCTCGGGTTTACCGCATCGCTGCACGGGTCTTTAAGGGGGTCCTTATTCATAAACAGCAGTGCAGTAAATACCAGAGCTTTGCAGCCAATTTAATGGCAGTTATGCTTAACAAATCTGCCTCAATCTAATGATCAGCCACAAAGCTAGGCTATGGGTTTAATCTGCACACAGAGGCTCCCACAGCTCTGCGACTCACTGAATATGCTTAGGGATCTCTCCATCCAGAGAGAGGAGAGCACCGGCCTGACACTTAATCCTCCCAACACAACACTGGGATGAACACAAACATAGAACAATGTTAGTCTTTCATGAATAAGAATAACATTCAAAGTCCTAAAACACAGCAGAGAGCGATGCATACGGATACTAAAATATTACGAACTTTCCCTTTCTAAATCCTTCGCTATTCCCTGCCTGGGCCTCCTGACTCTTCTCTGCTTCTTATTCCAGAACTGACCCTGCGCCTAAATACCAATACCATGCGGAATTTACTGCACGCATTTATAGTGGGTAGAGCTTTGTAACTGCAGGATCGAAAATATGTTACTGTAAAGAAGGGACAAAAAAGTTCAGCTAAAATATACACGTCTACATTCAAAGACATGTAGAATAATACACAACGACAAATAACTTTAGATAATCTGATCAGAAAAATTTAAACCATGCCAAAACATACAGCAGAATTTCAGTCGCTCGCAATGGAATCGCATCCTGGAATCAGCATTTTGAAGATAATGGGATTCACATGAACAGATGTTTAACTTAAGTGAGACAGAGGGTTATTTCTGACCACTATTCAACTTTAATACAATGACAGCACTGCACTTGCCTGGGAGAATGACGTGGCTCCCCTGGTGATGGGACATATATATGTCATGTATGACTCCCATAAGAGCTGTCAAAGAACAGAATGAATGTATGTCCTAAGAGATATAGCTTTGCCTCGATAGAAAAATATTTTAGGAAATTGCTTTTCTTAAATCAATTTTTCCAGATATGAAGATAAATGTGGAGACATTTTAGAAAACTTGTCATTTTAATTTTTTACTTTTTTTTGCAGCAGCAGCCACTGGATATAGATATTGTATAGAAACAGGGAAAAAAAGCATCCCATGAGTAAACCCAGTGGGACCCAGAGATACCACCACAATGGCCCTTTAAGGACAAGTGTTCCATGGACCCCTAGCCAGTAAATAACCTAAGAGTTAGTTGATAGGAGGGGAATTAGAGCCCTAGCAGGGCTGTGTAATGGGGATGGATAGGAGGCTCAGGACTGGGTCAAAGCCGCTTAGGAATCAATGCTGAGGTACAGGTGTACAACCACAGGTCTATAAGAGTAAGAAAACCTTTAAAACAAAGGGGGAGAGTGGGAGGGAAGGAGAAATAGGGGGAAAACAGGCCACAATCATTCATTTCCATTATCACAATTAAAAACACCATTCAGGTCGCTACTGGTTTTTAATTTACAAATGAAAGCAGAGAGAGGAAGACTAATGTTGTGGAGTGAGCGAGCACAGTGATCACATCGGAAAGACAAACCGCATTACTTTCTTGCTTCCCAGCTTCACTGTAAAGGAGCTTCAAGGCTGGTCACAAATTCACAGACTTTGACATTTCATGCATAAATAAACTCATGTGCTTTTCATGTTCATGTGTATTAAGAGCTAAATTAAAAGGCTGAAATGTAAATTTGCTAATTAAATAATATCCCACCATTACTAATAAAAATGTCACATTTCCTGTGGAGGGAATAAGCACTGAAGGAAATGGAAATAGCCTTGACACTTGGATTAAAACACTATTGATGCCATTAAAATGCTAAGTGGGTCCAACCAATTGGCATAACCACATTTCACTAGAGGAATGTCAAAGAAGCACACGAGTAGTAGCAATTACTATTAGAATACAGTTAATTATGGGTGCTGCATATTTAATATGTGCTAGAGTAAAACAAAGGTTATGCTAATATGGGTTTATTAAGCATTCAAAGTTATTAGAAAATGCCTCAGTATTGAAGCAATTTCATCCCTTTTTGCAAAAAAAAAAAAAAAAAGCTATGTAGATGTTTTTGTCAGTTTGTCATTTTCTAAATAGATCATAACAAATGTTATATGTGGAATGCATTTTTCATTATATACTTTTTAACAAGGCAAAAAACAAGCGTGTGTGAGGTAATTTATATGACAATATATTAAGTCCTCAAACATCATGGACCTCCTGTGCCCTCTTGTGGTGATTTTTTTTTTTCTTTTTCCCTTCTTAACATTATTGCTCACTACCTTTTCTCAAAGGCCACATTATTTTATATGTGGATTCAATTTTTTTTTTTCCCAATTCATCAGTGCAGCAATCTTTTGTAGCACACAAAGTATTTTGTGATGCTGCAAAATATGTCTGTTTTGTTGTGTTTTTACTTTTTTCATGCAAAAAAAAATAAATAAAATAAAAATGTCAGTTGTACCATCATGAAAACCCACATAAATGAGTTTTTGCTCTTATTGGAGAAATCAAAAAAGTTTCATACATAGATTCAATCATAATTATTTGTTTCTTACTGAAAGTGTAATCCTCTCCAAAAACTCTAGCCAAAAGGAAAGCCTCTAGCTGTTATTCTGTAAATAAGCCACAAACTGAGGTGTCGGTAAACCATCCCCACAAGTGTATTATTTCCTGACTATAACAATTTATGTACCCTTAACTTCTCAAACAACAAACTTTACACCAACTCTTTAGCTGCAAATACAAAAGTCAACTGGGTATGAAAGATTATTTCCTCACAATAACAATAGTCTGGTTCTTCTCTGATGCTATATTTATATTCATATTATTGATGCCCCTAGTTACCCCACCTCCCAAAACGGGCGAGGGGTATTGTTTTTGGTTCAGTTTTCTTGTCTGTCTGTCTGTCCGTTATACAAAAACTGCTGGGCTTATGCTGCCTTCCATGCCACCTGTAACTCGTACTTTTCCGACCTTCAATTCATGACTTATGACTTTGTACAACTATACTGCTCGCCAACATACTAGCAAAGCATTCTGGGGTTTGTAGTTTTATTGCTGCATGCGGCGGACGAGCAGGACAGTTCTAAAGACTCAGGCATACTGGCACAACCGCGACAGAGCGACAGCAGCCGCGCAACACCCACTTAGCCTGTACTGTGCATACTCGCACGACTCTGTAATGTCCCTCCGCGACCACATGGGGCGCAAATATCTGTACACGGGCGTGTTCTACCTCCGGAGGATTCCAAGAAGAAGAACATATAAACACTGATCCTATGTTTGTCTATTTCAACATGACATGGAGGAGCGTCCACCCGTTCTTTTACAGTCATTTTGAAGACGAGGAGGAGGAGGAGGAGGACCATCCACATTCTCCCCCATCCCAGAACAATGCAGCCCCTCTCAGATGAAATGTATGTGTAGGATTTTGTTCACAAATGAGTGGGAGAATAACAGGCTATAAGTAGTTTAATTAAATGAAACATGTAAACACTCAAACATAAAATAGAAGAAAAAATAAAAACCACAAAGTGCAAATAAAAAAACAACAGTGCATATATACATCATTTACAGTTCAGTGTCGTGGCGGTGTGCTTCTGTGGGTTTGTAGGAATGTAACTGGACACCAACGACCACACGGCCAACAGTGTGCCCGGACCACAGAGGAGGGGGTTTGGTCCAGAGCGTGGGCCGATCCTAACGCAAAGTCCCGACTGGACTGGGAAAGCCGTCTGTTGTTCCCGGGCTTGTTCACGACGATCACGGCGTGGGGACTGTGGAGCTCGGTCCCGGTGAGGCCGGCACTGGAGCTGGAAAAGTTGGCCCCGGCACCAGGCTCTCTGTCGAGGAGTCCAGAACTGGGGCTGGGGGCTGGGGGGTTGTTGTGGGACTCTGAAAGCAAAAGTGAAAATAAAACAATTATGGACAGAGTGTAACTGAAAGAATAATAACAATTTTTTAAACCTCAGTAACAACATTCCCGTCGGTGTGTTTGGGGTCCTGCCTCGTATGGACAGATCCACCCCCTATTAATGGTGGCACCAATAAAAACACGACACAATACATGCTTTCATTGATCCTACCTGTGACAGCATGTTGGTCTGTGTCTGTGCTTCACCAGAACCAACTCAGGTGCTGCAGTGTTAAGGAGACGCCATCAGTAGCATCCCCGCTCCGACCCTTAGCTCGCCTTTTGGCCCGCACGTAGCTGTCGCAGATTCTTCCACCTCCACCGACAGGAAGCCTCGACCCGGCCCAGCGTCTCAGCTATTTGCCTCCGAACCCCTTCCTTGTACTCCGGTAGAGCCGTATTGTACAGGTGAGGGACCTCCTCGGTAAGTCTCTCATCCTCCATGGCAACCGGGGTAAACAAGCCTTCTACTTCATGTTAAAAAAAATTAGCACGTCCTGGTGGTCAGCGGGTTTTTGTGCATCTGGCTCCACCTTCTGGTAAGGCGAGCTTGCCAGGGCGCATGCGCGGCCACCCTGTCGCGGTGTCACAGGAGAGGGGAGACGCAAAACAGGTCGCGCGACAGCCAAAACGAGCCGGACTCCTGCTGGGCTTCGTGTCATTCGTCCGCTGTCGCTCGAGTATGCCTGAGCCTTTATGCCAGCCTTAGGCTAATGCTAACACTAGGCTAATGCTAACACTAGGCTAATGCTAGCACTAGGATGCTAACACTAGGCTCATTAAAAATTTGAATCATTTGATAGCCCTAGTTAAACCAGTTTTATCTACATGTGTGCATCAGATTCTTTCCTCCTCTTTTAATTATAATTAATTTAATTTATAATTTGTGTATTTGGCAGACGCTTTTATCCAAAGCAACTTACAAGTTCAGAACACATCACAGTGCATTGGCCGGGAACCGAACCCTGGCCTCCTGCGCAGTAGTCAAGAATTCTCAAATGAACAAAATTTTCTAATTTTCTAATTAAGAAAACAAAAAATTCAAAGTGGTTTAGGTCCTGGCTGTGGAACTGAGGACCAGCTCTTGACCCCTGCAGGTGCTGGGGGGTGGGAGTTTGACCAACCAGTCCACGTGTTTAGTCGATTTGGAGAGGGCCAACAACCATGTTCCCAGGAGTTTGGGGTGGTGACCCTCTGCCGGGGGCCTTTCAGTCCCTGTACTAAAGGAGTACCAATCTGGTCCCAGTAGCCCGTAATAAGGACTCTTTCTCATTTGGCCCCATTCTGTTCAAAACTTCTATGGACAGGATTTCTCGGTGCAGCGGGGTGGGGGAGGTTCGTTGGACTGAAGGAGGACCTGGTCTCCTGTTCTTAGCTTCTTTCAATAGTGACCTCCAGCTCTTGTTGGGGAAGTTCCCAACTGAGTGGGATGCATCTGGGTTGAAGCTCAGGACATCCATGTCTGAGGCCATGGTCCTCAGATAGAAAAAGAGAGGGTGACACCCCCAACTCTGGGTCGGGGGGGGGGAGTCCTGCTCAGGGGGAGGAGTTCAAGTACCTTATTCTTGAGTGATGAAGGATGGAGCATGACATCGACAGGATGATTGGGGCGGAGTCTGCAGTAATGCAAGCGCGTCCATTGTGGTGAAGGTGACGATAAGGTGGGCGGAGTCTGCAGTAGGAGGGAGCTAAGGGGTACGGAGTCTGCAGTAAGAGGGAGCTAAGGGGGGCGGAGTCTGCAGTAAGAGGGAGCTAAGCCAAAAGGTAAAGCTCTGGATTTAATGGTTGATCTCTGTCCCGACCCTCACCTACAGTCATGAACTCTGGGTAATGACACAAAGAATGAGGTCACAGGTACCAGCGGCTGATATGAGCTTCCTTCACAGGGTGGGCGGGGCTCAGCCTGAGAGACAGGGGGAGGAGCTGGGACATGTGTGAGGGACTGGGAGCATAGGCACTGCTCCTCCAGGTC
>JAPTYR010000003.1:23811322-23824148 GCA_029814505.1 Siphamia roseigaster | reverse complement strand
TGGGATAGGCTCCATGCGACCCCCGTGACCCTAGTGAGGATGAAGCGGGTTCAGATAATGAGATGAGATGAGATTTTGATTAACTCTCCCCAGCGGGGGAAGGGAAAGGCACCGGGAGCCATCATTCCCCAGCCATACGAGCTGTTTGCCGTTGCTAACGTGGCAACGGATTTCTCCTCCAGGGAAATCTTAACTTAATGTAGTTTTACATGTTAAAAATTACATTTTATTTGTCTTGTGTACAAGATTTGCACATTTGTTTAAATTAAAAAAAAAAAAAAAATCCTCGCTCTGAGACTGCGTCATCGTGCGGGAGTGGGGAGAGGGCGGGGCTTACAGGGAGAGAATGGAAGGAGGCGTTTGGCAACTCGTTTTGAGGGGAGGTCTATATCAAATATATGGAAAAGGTCCATATTAACATTACTTTTGAGAGTTGAATGTTGTCAAACCTGAAATTATATCACTAATGGTATTAGGATTTATTGGTAATCGTGAAAAATAGCATGATATGGGTCCTTTAAATGATAAATACAATAAAAATGTCCACTGAAAAGGACAATATATTAAAAAAAAAAATACAAAAATATGTATATACCAGAAAAAAAACCCTGTTGCATCATTCTGTTTCCAATAAGGGCAATTATTTAAAGTAAAATGTTGAAAAAGTTTGCTTACTGGGTGTCAGGAGGTTAAGTTAACAATGACCTTTATATTTTATTCGCTGAGTGACCTGTTGGCGGCTCGAGTTGCCACAAGTGTGCACTGGTTTGGAATTTGGAGAATAAATGTGATTACTCTTTATTCCGTTCAAACCGATCGACTTGTAATCGGCAGCATATTAGATTTCATTCTCAACACTTGTAATAAACACTGATCCAAATCCACCTTCTCATCACATTATTAGATGGCCTGGATATACACCTGTCTCCAAAACTGTGGAATTATTCCATTGAGAACATGATTAGATTTCCATCTTACTTCTGGCAGAGGGTGGACATTACTGTGTTTCTCTTCCTGACTCCTGTGTTGAGGTTTGCGTCCCAGTGGCTCCGTGGTCCTGGACGATGTGCTTTTCTAATATCCTGTGAGTTAAACATCACATGAAACCGTTGTTGACTTCTCATGACAGAAAGCTCATTTCCAACCTAAAAGTGGAACTCTGCCTCTCCAGTGAAACCTCCCGCAGTAATAAAACATAAGAAGGCCTAATGCACATAGCCAGAAGGCAGCTTGGCCTCGGTCGACTCCCAGACTTCGCGTTGAGTCTGCGCCAACAGCGGAGGCCATCCATAATTAACCCTGCACTGTCAAGTCAAGGCAGCAGTCATAACATGTCCTCACATGTCATTCTAACCTTTTTCCCTGCGTCGTTTTCTTCACCGTCAACTCATCAGCCACATCTGTCGCTCCCTGCATAAGGATCGCTGTAAGAAAAGCTGAGGGAGAAGACTTTGATCTGCTGTGTTTCCATCACAGCGTCTCTCTCAAAGGCTTTGGATGGCAAATGATATGAGAACAGAGGGAGAAGAATGTGTTCCTCATTTGCTGTTGTTGAGGGTGATTTTTTTGTGATTTATTTCACATTAGTAAGAAGTGATTGAGCCATTTGGCAAAAGGGTAATCACTGCTGTCAACATTTGTTGTTCTTAGCAAAAACCAAAATGTTTTTTTGGGGGGTTTTTGTTTTTTTAAATAGCTTTCTGTCTGTCAGTGTCTGTGTTCCTCTAAATCATAAAAAAATCTCTCTATGAATGAAGATTTCATTAATTCCAGAGATGGGGAAATAGGCAATTAAAATGTGTGAATCAAAGCAGAGAAAGGAGAGGTATAAAGAGTGAGAGTGACTAATTCAAAGGGTCAGAGAGGCTAAGTCAAAGAGAAAAAGGAACAAGAAGCAGAGCAAGAGACAGTGATTAAAAAGTGAAAGAAAGAGATTGATTTGCGTATCTTTGAATGGAAACTGAAATAAGGCCCAATCATATATGTTTGAGGGAAGCTAAAGTGAGAGAATTGTAAGAGCAAGAGAACCAAATCAGACTGAAACCTTGGAACAGCAAGTCAGAAAATGAGATTTAAGATTGATTTGGCTTCAATTGAAAGCTGAGCTGAATTGGAATCCACAAAGATCATAAAAAAAAGAGACTGTGATTTTTAATCCACAGATTTAGGTAAGAGCAGAACACCATGTATCCACCTATCCTATAATTCGAACATAAATAAATCCTTCAGTAATACTAGCCGGCGGCCAGCAGCGCGAACCTGACAAGGACAGAGGATGGTACAGTGAAAAGTGGGTTAGAGTTTAAAGGCCTGAGCCAGGGAGGCACTGCTCTGATCTTTGGCAGGGGAGTTAAAACATTAACATTCATCTGACACATGCAGGCTTTACCCCTGCATCTCCTCGAAGATGGCGAGGGTTATCATACAGTGTACAGGGTAGAGATGCATACGGTATGTGCAGCATATATATGTATGTGGGTGTATTGGTATGCTTATACTGGTTCATGTGCGGAAGTGTGCTGTCAACACTGAAAACTGCAAACAGATCATATGTATATAGTGTATTTGGTCTAATTTCCCCGCTCACCAGGTCTATCGGTGGGATTACGTGAGTGCATTTATCATTCTGTACAAGTATGGCTTGCATGGGTAATTGTAAATTAAGTGGATTACTATGCAGTATAGTCCCTGAGGGAATTAGAGAATCTCTGAATGGATGCAAAATCCTATCGTACTGTAGCCAGCAGGTCCCACAGCAGCATCAGCACTTTCTGAAGAAATGATATCAGCATGAGCTCTTTTGAATGATACTGATTTAATATCACAGCCGTAGATTTAATGATACTGACATTCATTAAGTTTCAGTTCCCTGAAGTGGTTCCGACGTTTCAAGTGATTGGCATATTCAGCCGCGAGTGTGCTTAAGAATAGGTGTTTCACAGGGTCTATTTTGGAGGGGGTTCTTTCTTGTATGATGAAACGTTTTCATTTTGTAATGCCAAGACAGAGGTTTTGTTTTTAATCACAAAGCTGGAAAGTGACGGTATAAAGTATGTAAAGTTGCTCTTTCGGGTCTTTGCGTAAGGCAACACTACAAGATACATTCTTTGGCTCCTGGCTCCAGTGGCCTTACACCATCCAAATCCCCCAAAATCAAAATCCACCTCGAATGAATTGCGGTGGAATACAAATGAGGGAGCAGTGGCAGGGATTTCTATTTTAATGAGGACAAAAACCTATCACCACATCTAACCTGAAACGCTTCATTTGCTGCTGTCTGCCAGCCCGCACTTCCCTGAAGAATTCTGGGGTTAAAATTGTAGAGTTTCAACGCAGTTCACTCACAAACCCTGGCAACAAATGATGGCCTTCCTCCCACACCCCTGAACATTTAAACCCAGCTCAGTTTGCCCAAAGCGATCTCGACTTGGGAGGCGAAAGGTCACTTTAAATAAATAAAGAATGGGGCTAGATCACTCGACATCCTACACATAGAATGAACAACACTTTGAAGGGATAGCCAAGGCTACAGCATTTAGCATTCAGTAGCCTCAAGCAATCTGTGAGGCTCGCAGTCTGAGAGCAGAAAGTCCACAATGACTCCCACTCACTTTGCCACAGCCACATCAGTCACATTGCTCTTTTAGAAAAACTTCTGGTCTGTTTGTCATTGCAGCATTGCCTGTTGTCAGTTCTGAAAAGAGACAACTTTGTGAAATTAATTCATTGCCTGAGGTTAAGAGATTGTTTTGACCAGCAATTCATTATAATGCACTCATACTAGGGCTGTCAAATGATTGCAATGTATTAATCAGATTAATTACAGGGTTGCTTTGGATTAATTTCGATTAGTTGTGATTAAATATTAATTTCTAATCTATCATTTTTCAGGAACAAACAGACTTAAGGAAGAAGGGAATATATCTGCACTTAACGTGTTTGTCCAAGTTGGGTGACACCTTCACCGACGTGCGAGCATAATCGCCCAACTAACGTATGCTTAGCGTCAATGTGGTATTTTAAAGTGGAAGTGCTTTGGTGAAAAGAAAACTCAATGTTGCGGAGTTTGCAAAACACTTTATGTCAGTAGACTGTTCTGTCTTGGGGTTTTTTTGTACTAAAATTTCCCACGAAATGCACAAAAATGCATTAAGAAACACAAAAAATATATACAAAACATGCTAAAATCCGCTATAATTCACACAAAGAAATAACACAAAAAAAGCTATTAAAAATCCAAAACATATCCAAACACTCTTCTAAAATACAGAAAAAAGTGATAAAATATCCAAAACATATGTAAAAAACTTTATATGCAATTAACATGTTTTTTCTTTTCAACAACTTCAGCAGTTTCCACAAAACAACTTAAAGGAGAAATTTGGCGTAAAATGAAAATTGGACCATCTAATGGTCACGTGGTGCAGCCAGGTGCATCGACCAAACACACTGCACCTCTGAGATACAGTATTTCTGGCCAAAACACACACATACACTGAGCTGAGACCCACATCAGCCCAGTCCTGGTGTGTAGACGGAGCAGCAGCCGCAGGAGTCCAGCAGGGGCCCAGCGGGGCAGCCTTCCGCCGGGAGGGAGGCACACTGGTCCGGGTCACGGCATCCCGGCGGGTCCGGGATGCGGACCGATAGCAGAGACAGAAGGAGGAAAGACTGCATGGTGTGGTCTGAGAGGAGGTCTGAACAGGACTGAGCTGAGACCCACATCAGCACAAGCACAGGACTGGGCTGATGTGGGTCTCGGCTCAGTCCTGTTCAGACCACACCATGACACCACCATGTCAATGCCGCGGTTTAGAACAAAATCATTCCTTACCATAACCATGTCATCACATGACCATTAGATGGTCCAATTTTCATTTTACGCCGAATTTCTCCTTTAAATGAATCATTTTATATTTTGTTTCTTAATACATTTCGTTTTAAGCAGTCATGTGGCATAGTGACGTTACCTGTTTACGTCAGCTACGTGGATGTTTCCCTCTCAGTCTCGCTTACTTAGTAATGCAGTTCAGTAGTTGTTACAGTGGAATTACGTGAATTAAAATGGATATTCAACGTTTTTTAAAACGTCCCTTGACCTACAACACCCCACAGAAAGCCGGGGAAGAGCCGCCAGGACCGACATACAATGAGGACTTGGAAACACCTGGGACCAGCTCGGGGTCGGGGATAGCTAACCCGGATAGCTCTCCATTTAAACTTGTGGATGTTTCAACCGGCTTAGCAGAGCAACTACCAAATGATCTTGGTGAGAAGCACTGTGGTCCTAAGCAACCAATTCTTCCGGAATTTCCCTCAAAATTGTTCGGAAACATTAAAAGGTCGTTTTCCACGTATTATTACAACAAGTACTGTTGGCTTGAATACTCAGTTTCAAAAGATGCTGCCTTCTGTTTCGTCTGCCGCCACTTCCAGACTAACAGTAACGTGGAGGAGACTTGGCGAAAAGGCATGAGTGACTGGAAAAAACTTAGCACGAAACTGGAAAAACATGCAAATTCCCTGGCCCATCAGAACTGTATGGTTAAATGGGATAGCTTTAAACTAAGTACTTCTGGTGGATCGATAGCTGCCAAATTGTCAGACAGCCACTGCAGCACTGTAGAGAAGAACAGAGCTTATCTGTGTAAAGTCGTGGATATTGTGAGATTGCTATCTTCACTTGGATTGCCTTTCCGTGGACACAGGGAGGCTAACAATTCAGAATCCCGGGGGAATTACCTTGAGGTTTGCGCATTCTTCTCCAAATACGATTCTGACTTTAAAAGTATGCAGTCAAATTATTTTAATGCCACAAGCCATGATTTTCAGAATGAAATAATTGAGATATGTGCAAATTTGGTTCGTACAGAAATTGCAGAGAAAGTACAGGACACAGGGTTGTTTGCTGTAATCGCAGATGAGGCCAGGTCATCGAAAACTGAGCAACTGTCACTTTGTGTGAGATATACAGAGCAGCTTGAAATCAAGGAGCGTTTTTTGTGTTTTATTGATTGTTTGGCATCTCGAGACGCAGCTGGGCTCGTGGACGCCATAAACACAGGATTAGAGATGTGTGGACTCAAAAATATCCCAATTGTCACTCAGAGTTATGATGGCGCCGCTGTAATGTCTGGCCAAGAGTGCAGCAGCGAATAAAAGAGATGCATCCTGAATGTTATCGGGAAACTGTACTCTGTCTTTGCAGAGCCGTCAAACCACCATCGCTTTGAGGTCCAGAAATCGCTGAATATGAAAGCAACTGAAATTGCGCAGCCCAACGAGACGCACTGGGCATGCAAGTGGCGTTCTCTCCACGCAGTTAAAACACACTACGCTGCAATTACACAGTGCCTGAAAGAAATGAGTGATGACGGAGAGAAGTGGTCAGTGGAGGCCACAGGCCTTTATGAGCACATGGCCAGGTTGTCATTCATTACATGTCTCATTGTACTTGAAGACATATTGCGTGTGGTTCATGTCACGCACAAAGCCCTACAGTCTTCCAGCCTCACACTTTCCGAAGCAGCCGTGCTCACGGACAACCTAAAGGCGCACTTCGTATCCCAGAGACAGGATGATAAATGGAATGATGTATGGGGATTAGTGAAACAGTTCTGCCGAGACAACAACATCTCTGATGAAGTGAACGTTCAGCGTCTGACACCTGCTGCTGGTCCAGGGCCAGTTCCAACAAAAAGAAAACGGGCAACACAACCCCCCACCGCTCTCCAGAGTTTCCTTATAACAACATCTTTGGGCCACAGAGAAGAAACTGATGTAAATGCGGTGCAGATGTCCCAAAGTGACGCATGGTTTCCAATAGCACCTGTATTTCCCAGTGCTGGATACCATCATAGGCGAACTGGACAGACGCTTCACGGGAGAAGCCGTTGAACTCGCACAGGCCTGTGCAGCAGTGTTAAGATGCGACAAAAAAGGAATTGAGCCCCTCATACAAAAGTATGCACAACCTCTGAAAACTAACCATAGTCTTGTTGGGGCAGAGATGGACCTTGTTAAAGCATCTACTGTCGGAGATGTGTCACGTGAATATCTTCAAAAAACTGTGACAAAGGACATATACCCAAATCTATACAAGATGCTTCAGTTGGCACTGACTTTGCCTGTTGGATCTGCCACATCTGAGAGAAGTTTTCCTGCCATGCGAAGGATTCGGAACTGACTAACCATGGGAGCAGCAAGGTTTTCAGCTCTTTCTGTTCTCCACATCGAGAGCGACATAACAGCCAAGCTGTCTCCGGAGACTATAGTGGATGTTTACGCCGATCGCAAAAAAAGACGTCTTCTTCTGCACTAGGTAAGACACATTTTCTTTAACATCTACTGTGTACACTGTATCCTGTTGCAACTACTGGTTTTGAACACCATCTAATCTTGGACGTCGTGGTGAATGTATCTTGTGTGCCATCATGTGCGCGCGAGTTTGGGTATGCGTATGTGCGCGCGAGTTTGGGTATGTGTATGTGCGTGCGAGTTTGGGTATGTGGGCATGCGCGCAGGTTCGCGTGAGAGTGCGCACGTTTGTTGAAAGTGCTTAAAAAAATTCTGCCCCCCCTGACGCAAAAGTCAAACTCCGCCTATGATTGTGACTTTCTTGGATGTCTTATGTAAAGCACTTTGAATTGCCTTGTACATGAAATGTGCTATACAAATAAATTTGCCTTGCCTTGCCTACTTTCACTTTTTAAAAAAAATTTAATTAAAAAAAGCACTCCAACATTTTTATTTCTCTATATAATACTGTGTATTTAAACAATTTGTTCTGCTTATCTAAGTGTATATGTAGGAGCTTTAAGTTATGTTTTAATTTTCCATACTCGTACCTTGAATTATCAACTATATTATTTAGGATTATTGCTATTCTAACTGTCTTTGGTTTTTGTCGACATTAACTAGCAATCCTCTAGTTATGTTAGAATAAGAGTATTTATTCAGTTTATTCACAAGTACATGTGCATCACCGTGCCACCATTCATGACATGATGGACCAGTTGAGGTTAATGGAACAGAGTGGCTCTTCTCCATCACTGGATGATTAAAATGGACTAAGCTGTGGAACAAAAGATCAGCTCGTGGGCCAAGGTTGACTGAAGGAAGTTTAAGCTGCAGTAAAGGCTTCATTATTTATCTTTTAATTAACCACCACTTTCTGGCAAAAACTACTGGAACCAATTTCTATGAAATTTTCAGAAAAGGTGTGAGGTGGCCAATAATAGATCCCAGTAAATTTCGGTGAATTAAGGTCAAGGTCACAAAAAATGTGTTTTCGCACTGATAAGAGATAGGTCAAATCAGGTAAAACGTCTGCAAGGAATGGGGTTTGTTGTACCAGGCACCAGCGGTTTAAATGTATTTTAGCATAGAATTGTATTTAAAACGGGACAATGCAGCAACACAAAGAATGCAGCTGATGTCCTGTACCAAGTTTTATTTTATTCAGTTTTAAGCTTTTCTGACGTTATTTTACCTAACTGTGTTAATGTTATTTTACTTAACTGCGTTGCTGGCCTACTATTTATATTACTCTGAATCTTGTAGTTTCATGTATACCTGTACCTACTTATTGCATTGTAATTATTGTAGATTTTATGTGAACTGCTGGACACCTTGAATTTCCCTTATAGTGATGAATGAAGTATCTTGTATTCTATTCTAATGCATTCTATTTGTAAATGATCAACATGTTAAAGGTGCATCATACAATACATTAAAATAAAAACTTTAAATGACAAATATTAAACATAAAAGTACACCAATGCACCAAAATAAACACTACACAACCAGCATTACTGTATATCTATAAACATAGCACCCTATAAATCAAATATAACCTCCATCACAGGGAAGTCAGTGGGTAGTTTGGCTTTTTGTATAACTGACACAAATTTAGTTGTCAACACTTTTATATCTGAAATGAATATAATTTCAGTTGGCAATTTTATGTGTTTTATTATTTTCCTTTTGTGGTCTCTCATCATTCCTCATTATTTTTAATTTATATTTCACTTTGCTCAGAGCAGAAAAGCTATTTCCTGCTGCTTCAACACTGTTAGTTCTGTCATATATAAAGAATTAAATTACTCCCTCATTTTTATGATTTTATAAGCAGAATAAACACATGCTTATCTTTTCTACACTTTGTGTTTGTACAATGCTGTTTTTTTTTATCTCTTAAAATATTTTTTATTTATCAGTAACCCCACTATATAATGACAGTATAACCAGAAAACGACCTTCACATTTGATGTCACCTTATTAACCCTTTAACCCCTGACATTTCACTCATGTACACGCACGCACGCACACACACACACACACACACACACACACACCGCCTGTAGAATGGGGGGCAAATTATAGCCAAACAAATGAGCACGAACTTGTTATAATAATGAATGGTTTTTGCCTTTTTTTAACTACAATTTTCCTTGATTTTTATTTTTACTGTTGTATGAAGTCCTGCAGTGATTCCTCTTTATAATAATAATAATAATATTTTATTTGTTTTTTTGCTATGTTTTCATTGTGTAACTGTTTCTTTTTTAGAGTTGAACCACACAAAAAAAGCAGCTGGACTGATGTAGGAAAAAAAGAGCCCCTAAAAAAACTTACTAGGCCAAAATGTAAATACTTGTTGTTATTCAGTGTGTTCCACTTCACAGTTCATGTTCAGCATCCTAAATCTCTTATTGATGTACATTCTGAGTTCCTAATTTAGTAAAAGTCTGTCACACTTCACTTCCTCTCTTAACCTTTTTCTGTTATTTCACCTGTTTTGACCCTAAAACACACAGTAAAACAAAACCACCGAAGAAAAGGAACACAAGCACATATTTACAGCAGCTTTTATGACACTGAAACAGACGCTAATTCACAGCACCACATTTACCTGGAATAATGTCTGCGGGGTTAAAGGGTTAATGACATATTTGTTCCTATAACAGACGTTCTGTATCTCCCCTAAGCCCTTCGGGACCCAGAGGATGGAGGATATTTGTGTTGAGTTAAAAATAAACAAAGCAGCCAAAACACCCATCCTTACAGGAAAATAAACAAATAAAAACATATTAATTTGGAATAAAGATGTAAATTTTGCCAATGAATGTGACAGTCACTGATCTGGATGGTGAAGATACTCAGTGTCTTACCAAAAACTACCAGATGGAAAAGATAAAGAAAGATGTGGTATGTTTTTTTTTTTTTTTTTTAATATGAAGTAATCTCTCTGTAATCCCAAGAGATCCCAGCATGCAAAGAAATGGTAATCCCATGTAATGATAGATGATCCTTACAAAGGTCCACTCTCTATCATGCAGAAGGAAGGCGGTGGAAGAAAGGTGAAAGAGGATATACTGTGCCGGGGAAAAATATCCATATGGGCTTTACGTCTGGACTCTCAAGTAAGTCATCATGACTTTCAGCCTTCAACTAAAGGTGCTGCATTGGCAAAGCCACAAACATGCTGAGAGAGAGATATTGTGTCTCGATATGTTCTGAATCCATTTCATTTTTAACGACAGATTAACCTTGATCCTGCATATCTGGGGATTATCCACTCAGTGACAAGTGCATATGGTGTGCTTTTCTGAAATGCATCCAAATCTAGCATCACATCCACATGTATTCACGAACATTCACCCCCCACTCCCTCCTCAGCATCTGCCGGGACTCTGGGGAATCGACATCTCTGTCTTTAGATGTCAGGGTCCGCTGTGATCCTGCTCTGAACATCACACAACTCCTCCGAGGCAGAATCACGTTCTCATTCTCGCACGACATTTGTCCTCCAGATGTATTCTTGTTTACTGCAGTTTTTTTTTTTTTTCTTGCTGCAGTTTCAACCTTGTGTTTTGCAGAGGAAGTCGTACAGGTGTGAACTCCTTTAATTCCCCCCACACGGAGCTGCAGCCGTACGTCAGACCTGTAGGCGAGCCTCGGGCTGCAGACATACAAAGCGATAAAGGTTAAAATAAAGACTGTGAAGTGGAAATCTGAGCTCATAATGGCATAATATTGAAGACGACATCTTTTTTTACACCCCTTTTTACACCCTTCGGGTCAGTTAGTCATGTGGAAAATGCAGGACAGTGACAGGAAACTCTTCAAAACAAATACCATCATCATATGACATCAACACAGACAAATACAACACTGATGGAGTTATTCTTCACTTCTGAGCCACTGATTTGACAAAGAAAAGCTACACTTGACGTGATGCTTTGTTCATAAAATGTGACATATTTTTGTTTGAGTGAATGAAGTCGTCTTTTATATGCCACATTAAAAAGTCTTACAAAGATAATAATTCAGTATGGTGAGTCTGAGCCAAAGACTCTTTCCGACAAATACAAGTGGATCAGAGGTACAATGGAAAACAGTGAGCTGCAAATGACTATTTTTATTAGTAATCCATTCATTGGATCAATTGTTTTCTTCAGGAAGACATGACATCATGTATAGCAGGTCATGTGATTTGGAATTAACACACTTCCTTCAGAGGTGTTTTTGTGAAAACTCTCAGACGCGGGTACAATTTACCATTTTCCATATAAAATTTCCTATATTGGCAAAAAACGAAATATCTATCATGACTATCTCAACTTCATAAAGGAACACAGTAAAAGCCATTTTTGAATAAGCTCATTTTATTATTGCTTAGCTCTTTGAAGATGGATGTTATTAAATTTGGACAATTATTTACTTCACATTTTAGTTATCTAGACATTTGTTAATTGTTTAGTAATACTTTATTAATATGCGATTGTTGCTGTAATCAAGTCATTACGGAATCTTTAAAGACATAATTATAATGAACATAAAAATCATTATTATTTTATTATATTTTACTTTTAATAAAGATGCGTGCAAGATGTATTCCATGCATCACAAATGCCTTATTCTGACTTCCATTCACATAACCTAGCTGGTTTAGTCTTAACTACTAAAAATTCGATTTCAATTTAACTGACATATTTGGTGCTTTCAACACCTATTTTTAGTTGGACAAATGCAATAATTCATTTTTTTAAACATACACAGCCAGCGAGCGTGTAACCATGAAAACACTAAAATCATTTAGATGGGAAACATAGGTCAGGACTAAGGCTGGACTCACGATGCAAGAGCAGTAATGACGAACAGTTCTGCAGATGATCTACTATGAGAACAGTTCATTTCAAACATCACCAAGGGAGTGACACAAGCTCAGCTAAATCAGACAAACTACTTGCCAATCCATAGTAACGCAGACATTTTTCAGAGATGTCCCCATTACCTTTGTCTCACATAATACTGTTCTCCACACGCCGACACAAGCTTGAGTCCAAACGCTTGGACAAACCATAGTATCTGTTGGACTTAAACTGCGGACAGTGTTGATAAAACTGGACAAAACAGGCACACAGACTTTAAACTGTTATGAACGAAAGCAGAAACAAGAAGATATGATATAAACTTAAGTTTCCTTAAGTGTTGTTCAGGTTGTCAAAGTGTATTTTTGACATGATGTGGGTTTGTCCATCATGCTGGTCTGGTCCAAGTCCCAAAGTTATCAGTGTTAACCTGCAGGTCGTACACTGATTTATACGCTTAGATTAAATGTTTCAGGTGCAGGATCTTAAAAGCAACAGCAGACATCAGACAAAGGGGATGTGATGCCATTAGTCCCAATCTCACAGTTTTTCCTGTCCACACGGATACACAATTTGGAAAGAGATTTTAAAAATATATCTCATCTCATTATCTGAACCCGCTTCATCCTCACTAGGGTCACGGGGGTCGCATGGAGCCTATCCCAGCCACA
>JAPTYR010000003.1:23602061-23613935 GCA_029814505.1 Siphamia roseigaster | reverse complement strand
CAAACAGGCAAAAGAAATTATCTTAAAAAAACTAAGTAACTTTCAAAGAAGTATTCAGAATAATATAACATAATATTGGTAATATTAATAAATCACATTTAAAAAATACTCAATAAGGAGAAAAATTTATTTGGAAAGTACCATAAAAGTAACAGCAGGTTTTTACAGGTTTAATCTAAACATGCTCAATCAATCATTCTGACGTTAATTTGACTCCGTCGTTGATCACATTTCTACATAAGACTGCAGCGCCGTCTGTGATTCAGTGAAAGCGCAACCTTGAACCTCCAGTTATTTATGGTTTGACTGTGTTGTGGTGCATGCGGCGGTATTTACATCAGACTCATAACGTGTTGTCTACATACCTTCAGCGTCAGTGACACAATCAGACAGATGGCCTGGTGTAGTCAGGACTTTGACCTAGAGAGGAATAAAAATAACACTGTGACCATGGCTGTTGGTAACATCACACTGTTAGAAACATCAAAACACTGCCAACACACATTATATTTTATGAGGGTATATTTTATCAAAGTCTTAGGATAAAGTTATTTCACTATACAGTTAAATATTACTGCTATTTATCTGCTTTTTAACAGTTTTTTTTTTTTTTTTTTGTTACAGATATCTAATTATTCCTCGCTTTGTGGCTAAATTATGGACTTAACAGAGACAGGAAAACATATTACATTGATGTTTAGAGAGGGTTTATGTCCAACTACGTTAGGGGAGAGGTTAAACTGGGTCAGGTTGTTTACCTTGTGGGACGGAGGTCTTTTTATACGGCTACTGCCATCCTCTCTCTGCGGAGGTCAGCTGGGGGTCATTTAGAGTCTCTTTAATGGACGGGGCAAAGGCAGGCTCTTTAAACTGGGACTGGGAGAGGGTTCACATGACCGGAGGAGAACAGAAAAGAGCAAAACAAGAAGAAAAAAAGAGCAGCCCTGCACCTCCCCCGCAACCGCCAAACCTGTACTGAACCCAACAAGAGTTTAGAGGAGGTCAAGGAGGCTTTGGAGCACTTTCCGTCAGGGTAAACACTTGGAAATTTAATGTGTGTTTACTGATGAGGCTTGACGCGATCGCCGTTCACTTCACATCAAATTATAAGAGCAAACAGAGAGGATAGAGTTTCAAGAGCGCTGATGTGGTTATCGCTAAATCCGCTAAATCTCAGTCGGAGAGATTTCCTACAAAATGCATCACATGGTGTTGAAATACAAATAGGAAAGCATCCTTATCAGATTACCAAGGTTAGCTACAAGGTCTCACACCAGCCATCGTGTACTGTGGTTACTTTTTGGTGATGCTAAAACCTAAAAGCATATATTTTATTAAGTTTAATACCTGGTTAAGATGATATCCATTTGTGTTTTGAGTCATTATGAGCTGAATATTCCAAGCTTCTCTGTGTTTTTCATATGGGTTTGTTAGTTTAGATTATGAGTGTTTTAATGTTTAATAATTATTGTCTCGAACACAAGTCTTTTCTTTCAAAATGTTTATTCAGCATCAACAAAGAGGAGAATATTAAAGGGCTTACATAAGCTTAAAATCAGTATAGCTGAAGAATCTCAAGATGGAAAATGATCACTTACCACCATTTCATTTAGAAGTGGACGTGAAACACTTAACAAAATGAATGTGGTTTGTTTGGAGTCAACTTTAACGCAACATGCAGCAATGCAAATTTGGATCTTAATCAGATTACATTTCACTTTTTTTTTTTTTTTTTTAATCACTGAAGACCAAGCGTCTTTGTCTCTGTTAACTAGTTCACCAGTAGAAGATATTGATATTAATACATGACTAATGAAACACAGAGTAGCCATGGCAAATCCCAATATTTAAATGACTTTTAACCTAAAAACCAGTCAAGCTGGGTTCGATAACAAATTAGTGTTCTAAAATCCAGACCAGGGGCCCATTTCACAATGCAGGTTTAATGAAAACTCTGAGTCTGTTAACTCTCAAAACCCCCTGAAAACTCGCCATTTCAGGGTTAATACACTCAGAGTTTTAATTAAACCTGCTTTGTGAAACAAACCCTGGTAATAATAATATGGATGAACTCATGGTATCAGTGAAACATAATATACAGGTACATGACTTTAATCTAATATATCTAGTATATTAATATTATTTTAACAAGGGTTGTCAAAAGTAATGCATTAATGTGAATGAATGTTTATTCATTTTGGCTGAACAAACAAACAGGCAAAAGAAATGATCTTAAATCTGATTTAAAATTTTAATGCAGTTAAATGGAACAGTTGTTTACAATTGTTTTGTTTCAGGTTGTTTTGTTGCAACTCTTGAATGTGTTGAATAAACACATTAATTACATATGTATTCAAATTTTTGCATATTTTTGGGATATTTTATCACATTTTTTGCTTTTGTTTGCTATTGTTTCCTATATGTTACAAGAGGTTTTAAATGTTTTTGATTTTTCACTACTTTTTTGTTTACTTTTTTTTGTGAATTTTAGTGGATTTTAGCACATTTTGTATGTTTTTTTCCCCTCTACATTTTTTTGTGTTAGTGTATTTTTTGTCTATTTTGGGAAATTTCTGAACAACCCCCCCAAGACATCAAGAGTCGGAGCTTTCTTTGCACTGAAACACTTCCATTTTAAAATACCACATTAATGTGAAGCATATGTTAGTCTGGGATTCTGCTCACAGTTGGGCTGATGCGTTGCCCAGTTTATGACAAACACGTTCAGGGTAGATATTTTCCCTTCTTTCTTGAGTCTGCTCATTGAAAATGAAACACCAATATAGATTAAAAATGAATATTTAATCATGATTAATGAAAATTAATCCAAATCAACTCTGTGACTAATCCGATTAAAAATGTTAGTCAATTTGACAGCCTTAGTTTTAACACTTTTATTATTCAATATCAGTCACTGTAGGTGTTTGTCTCTGAATATTTGAAGCCAGAAAAGCTCAACAGGAAGACAACACAAAAAAATAAAAACTGTTTAAGGAATGGCTATTTTCTACTATATCTGTTGAACAGGGTTAAGTATGTTCTTAATGGTTGCTAAATGGTTAAAAAATCACTGACTTTGTGTTAAATCTCAATGAATTTGTAGGAATTTTCAATGCAGACTTTCAAACAGGAGAGGGTAAAAACAAGGTTTCACTCTAATATGGACATTTCTATTTATTAGAATCTAATTCTAATGAAGGCCTGGTTAAGGTAAAGTAGTAAAGGTTTAAAGTAAAGTAACGGTTTCATCCACTTCTGGAGGACATTCAATAATATGACTGGGATTAGCAGGCTCATATTTAATAAACATACATTTCCACATACAAATATAATATTTATCACTCCCCACCCTCCCCTGAAGTGGTGGAAAGGCATATTGTTTTTAGTTTGATTTGTTTGATTGTTGACATACTAAATTAATTCATAGTAAATCTGGTTCATAGATTGTCAGTGTCCCAAAATATATCTAATTATACTTTTTGAACAGAAGGTTAAAGCTCCATTTTAAAAAAAAAAAATGATTTTAAAAATAGTTTTCTTTTCACATTTACTTATAATGAGAAAAATGTCAAAAGTTTATAAAAACACATTTTGTTTCAATTTAATTTAAACTTGGCACATATATAGAGGTGATTGATATGCTAACATCAGCACACACATAGACTGCATCAATGCCCAAATAAGTTACAATATGTGCAAGGAGCGGGATTTCTGTGCCTGGAACCCCTTGTTATGGTATTATACTATTTCACATTGATAACTAATAATTTATTATATTAATCTAGAATAAATCTGGTTATTTTACTATAGGAAAAAAAATCCTACAGTATGTTGAATCCAATAAAATGCACATATTTTGTTTAATTTAACAGTATGTAACTGCTAAAGTATTAAAAGATTACAAATACATATACCCTTGGAATTGGTTCTTCGGTAAATATCAGTCGAAATGTTTGTACATTTAATTGTTTACTTAATCAAAAATTCAGTTTTATGGATTAAATAGAAGCAATGAATTACATTTAAATTGTTTTCTCTTAAAAAAAAATCAAAAGACAAATGAGTTTCCAGAAAACCCTAAAAGCTTGTGAAACACAAGTCTAAAGGGACCAGATGCTATTTTTATACATTACACCAAGTTATCAGGCTATTTATGAGTGAAGATGCACAGAGAAGTGAAAGTCTGCTGCTACTAAAGAGGTAATATAAATGACAGTCAAGAGAAAATTAACAGGATTTCCCATCTAAGCTGCAGTAATTTTAATTTGGTGTAATCGTGTCCAGTTGAAGTTATTATTAAATGTGTTTACATTGTAAAAAACGTAATTTGACACTGATTTGTGCATAAGTTTTCAGTGTTTTTGAATTTGATAACATTGAAAAACATTTGATAATTAGCCAAGAGTTAACATTGATGTGGAAACCTGAAGTAACTGAATAGAAATTATTTGTTGTGATATATATATATATATATATATATATGTGTGTGTGTGTGTGTGTGTGTGTGTGTGTGTGTATAATAATTTTTTATATTAATTATGATGTTTTGAATTGATTATTTATTGCAATTATGTGATCATATTATAATTGCATAACCAAGTAAATAAGTGAACAACTCCCACTGGAGAACCTGCTACCAGCAGACACCAACAAAACAATTCACGCCTTTTTTAACAAGAAATATATTCTTATTTGCTAATAAAAACAGTTGAATAAGAAGTTAAACTGCAGTGCAATCAACCGAATGAACCACAATAATACTATTCAGTGTTCCACGTCCACTTGTTATGTATTAAAAACTGATTGTTCGGCCTATAAGAAGTAAGAAAAGTATCTTGTTGAAAACAGAAACATTACATCAAAATGACTTATTTAGACCATCTAAAAAACAGAAATTAGAAAGCTCTCAAAAGGGCCTTTTTCGCAGCTCTGATGGGTTGTCGTACAGAAAGTATGAGCAACTCTTTATACTGTAGATGTGTTAAAGTGGATTTTAACGTGGGGGCATAATCATAAACACAACAACATGTTTTCAGAATTAAACAGTTGACAATATCCACAATTGCACACCATGCTTTTATAAGCCCTTTAACACTAAAGAACTATTAATTTACAAAAAGGAGGAAACAGCAATACAATGTGTATACAGTATGACTTATCGCTTGTTTTTTTTGTTTTTTTTTTCTCAGTTTGTAAATTTACAAGGGACACAATTTCACCAATTACCCCTCGGAAAAAAAAAATATCTACATTACTGCACTTTCCTAGAACTAAGCTACTACATTTTAAAGTGATCAACCACGCAGTTCAAGGTTTAAAGAATAGAGGGGTGATAAATTAAGTCGCACTGGCAGCTGTGTAGAACCATTGTATCGACAGCTTATAGTGATTTTCTAATCGGTGCCAAAAGGAAAATAGCTTGATACAATGACATTCTTCACAATCACAGAGCTGAGAGAGAAACTTAATGTACTACCGAGTTTCTTAATCTCAACATCCAGCCGATGTCTCCTGGAGGAAAAGGACAGTTGATCTAAATTTGCTTTATACATTTTGCTCATTGTTTTTTTTTTTTTTTTTCTTTTTCTTTATTATTATTATCAGGGGATAGAACTTTTGACTTATGGTTTCATTTGGACTATTTTTACGGTTTAGGTTCAATTCTAAAAAGGTGGGAGCGTCCATAAAAAATCCTTTACTTGGGTTGAAACAGCCATGAGGACTCGGGTGCAGGTTGTATAAACAGTTCAATATCTGGAGTATGGCTGATCTCTGTACACTCCCTTGGCGGTCCGTGCTGACGGCGCCTTGCCGTGACTGTTTGCCCATTCTTCCTGACCTGATTAAGAAGAAAACAAAAAGAAACAGATGGGCTGTGATTACAGAGGCATTACACTTAAATTGTTAATTCAAAACCAGTCGACACAGGCTTTCATGATCTGTGCAAATACTGTAATTAGGGAGGGTCTAATTTGAGCTGGATTGAACCGGTTCAGGATCCAGAACCTATTCCATTGGAGGAAACACCTCTATGACAAAATAAATAGCCTAAATGGGGAGAAAAAAAAAATAAAACTGCTGCGTTGCTTGTGTACTCTATATAAAGTTCATGATCAGTAAATTAAATGTAGGAAAATAACTGATTTTCACTGAAGAAAAAAAAAATATATAGAGGATTCAAATGATATATGGTGTTAAATCACTGAAAAAATGTTATACATGGATTAAAATTCATTTGGGGTTTGACAAAGTCCCCCTGGGTCTTAATGGGTTAAAGGTAATCAGGCTGTTTTTGTCCTGATTTTCCCCTTTCCTGATCAAGGATGGCAAATACCAGATTATCTTATGTTTTCTAAGAGTATCCTATAAGAGTATCATGTGGTCTGAGGTCTGTTACGCTGTAAAAGCTGCAAGAAAAAAAAAATAAAAAAAAAGTGGTTATTCTTTTCTCACCACCCAGACAGAAAGAACAGTTTTCTCAGTCCGTGTGGAGTATGTAACAGCCTTAACGCTGGAAAAAATATAAACCAGTGGAGAGAAACCAATCATTTTTTAAAATCCAGTTTAAATCATGCCACCATGTACACATATGATCCATCTATCTGTTTTCTGAACCAACCTATGGACAGGTAAGCAGGTGTAGAAATACTCTCAGCATATACTGGATGTAGTGGGACACATTTGGGGGAATAGAACAGATATAATGGATCCTATTCTGAATGCACTTCCTGTTTTATAAAAGCTTACAGACCAGTAACGTCATCACTCCATCACTGGTTCAACATAGAGCATGGAGTTAGTTAGGTGGTCCAATTGTGTAATGTGATGATGTGTTGAACCTTGGGAACACGTACACATACATGTCTGAATAAGACAGAAGGAAATAGTTTGGGTGAAATATCTGCCTGACAGCCTTGACCTGGATGAGAAAAGCCTCAACTTCTCCAACAGTTCCTTTCCGTGTTGCACTTTGCAGACAGTCCCTGAGGACCCGTCTCACATCCTCCTGCACTCACAGGCCCCTGGTACTGGTACTAGCCCCTGGTACTGGGCCCTGGTACTGGCCCCTGGTACTGGTACTGGCCCCTGGTACTGGTGCTAGCCCTTGGTACTGGTACTGGGCCCTGGTACTGGTTCGGCTCAGCTTTGTTTAGATTAAAATCAGGTTGTAACCCATCGTCTCGGGTGTCTGCTGCTTTATGTCCTGATTCTAAAACTTCCCATCTGTGAATGTCCTTCCAATTCCACCAAAGTTATAAATCTCCGCATCAGTAAACCTGTGACAACAGACTGACACATGACTGAGCCGAGGAGCGTTCTGTATGACTGACTGGTATCGACGCAGCTCATCTCATAACAAAAGCAGCCTTTTAAGACACAACACAAACAGCGGCTCACACCAAGGAGCTTGACTTTCACCTGGAAGGATGCATCTCAGATAATTGAATGAGAGGATCAAATAGCTACTTGAAAAGAAGCCGTTTAACGGCTCCCAGCAAAAAAGGTCACAATTACCATTAGGCCAAATCAGGCCCTGTTCACCCCCTGGTACTGTCAATGTGAAAGTGCCAGTATCGATGGCACCCTTTGTCTGATCCTCAGCCAGCACTGAGACTTCCCTGGAGCTGAGGCTCACAAAGCCTTGTTTTTTGCACTGTACAGGCTGTCTGCCGGCAGCATACAGCCAATACCCCTTAATTAAACCTGTCACCCCCTCACTGGCACTCACTTTGAAGTAACACACCAAGGTAACCTTGTGATTTGAGAACAAGGATGCACATCAACGCTGTTTATCTGTTTCCTTTGAACTGTCACCCTTTTCGTTGTGACCCACGTGCTCTGCAGTTTTTATTTTATCTGCAAGTACACAACACTTTAATGAGTTAGAGGTGCCTCTTTCCCCGGATGGGTGGTCGGAAAAGTTGAGAAAGTTTTCTCCTGGCTTTGAATTAAGTCCAAATTTCATGCTGTATTTGAATCAATAAAGCACAAAAAAGTAGCCAACTGTCAGTAATTACATTTTTCAAAGGTTAAAAAAGTAATTTTTACCTTGTTTTTCCAAATAAACAGTATACCTTTTTCAAACAAAGCTATGTAGAAAAGAAATCAGTCACATTTATTCTAAAACACAAAAAATAGAGGATTAATATTAATCTTCAACCTCCAAATTACCCATTGTAGTAATTAAAAAACATCTAATTATGTTGTTTCTTTCTCGAGTCACTAAGAACATTGAAAGACATAATGAACAACACTTACATTTCCATTTCCATTTTCATCTATGTTGCAACAGGAATATTCTAGTTAATGAGACCAGACTCAAGTGTCCAGAGGAAAACACACAGCAATGTGTAAACTGTGCAAAAACAATAATTACTCAGATGACTGAGGCCACATCTTATATCAACACATAGAAATGAAATAGAAAGAGCATGGTTTAAGTGGCTGTCACTACAACTTAAAAAAAGGCTCAAAGCAAAATTATCAATGAAAGAATGGGTTAATAATCTGAGGAAATAAAATAGAATAAAAAAAAAAAACAAAAATTAAAATAAAACAATCACTAGCTTCAACATTGCAACACAAACTAAAGTCAAACAGAACAATCAATAAAACCAGCTCTACATTTTCTTTAGACTAAAACTACAATATGTTGTGCATTTCATGTATTATATCAGTGCTACAACAACAGCTGTGAACAGCAAGAGTAAATACAGATGTATTCACAGGTCATTAATGTTAACTTGACCTTTGCTATGACCTGCTAACCACCATGGGTTGATGAGGACAAAATATTCCCAGGACTCCAAACCCCAAAATGTATTTGGGACCAAACATGTGGAAAATTAGAACATTTTTCAAATGTTCATATTAACAATATATCAAAATGAATGAAAAAAAATTGAATAAAAACAATAAAAGACTAAATCACCTTGAAAAACACCTTTAAAACTCTGTTCTGATGAAAAAAAATCCAGTATTGTCAAGAGTAATATATAACAGCCATATCACATCAAGACCAAAATATTGTCAGTTTACAGTTTTCTTGTCCAGAGTTCATATAAGTTCATTTGAGAAAGTTTTCTATTGACATGCCATTGCAAACGATTAATTTATTTACTATTTCTTAACATAAAAATCCAAATTAAAGCATCTTATCTACCTCAATCGAGATCAGAATAGGCTAAATACAAATAAAAACTGTAAATTAAATAATCTAATCGCTGCCTACAGTACATTAAGGAGTTAATTTGTACCAATATATCCAGTTGCAGTAGTAGATTCTAAATGAAGCTGTGTGGCCCCATGCCACTGTCCTGGACTGTACAGTGTATTAACTCTCCTGTCATTTGAGTGTACTCGTATTGAATGGCTGCAGCAGATTTGACCTTGGCCCAGTTTTTTTTTTTTCCCTGTATCTTGTCAAAACCTCAGAACGTATTGTTGAACATTACCTCAATGGCAGCGTTAACTTTGACTGAACTCGATGCAACTGGAGCGGTGCACAGCTCTATTTAAAGATGATTAAACTGGCCTCAAACCTGCAGCTACAGAGGTAAAAGCTTTACAATGAGTGAACTTTAGCTGTGACAGAGATGTGAGTACTTTTTAAGCTGCTGCACAGGATCAGCTGATGTATCCTGTCGGCTCATTTTGATCTGTGATTTCAGCAGTTTTAGTGATCTGCAGCGCCAGGATCAGCTTGTTAAATTTGACACTTTCTCCTCTCATTAGAAGTACTGGAATCATCACTGCTGGAGGGTTGGAATGGGTTTACATTTGACATGTTTCTGTTTAAAAAAAAGTCTCAACCTTAAATAACTGAAGTCAGTGTATTATTTTTTTTTTTTAGCAAGTTTTCTTTCTTTCTTTCGGCTCACCCAAGTTATAAAATTTGTCATTTTTTAAAGAAATAATGTAATTGTCTAGCTAAATCCGTCATTATTAAACACTTTCATAAATATTGTCAGTTATTGTTAATCAGGCAGCAGTTTAAGATGCGAGTTCTTGTTTGCATTAAAAAAAATATAAGGAAAATGTGTGTGGTTTAAAAAAAAAAAAATTATTTATAGGTTACGACAATATTTTATTGGTCTGACCCACTTCAGATTGAATTAACCTAAAATGATTTGTTTTCATTGTTTTTAGTGCAATTTTTCACATGACAAAACAAATCAATGTCTTCAACAGACACCAAAACAAAACCAAAAAACGACATATTATATATCGCAGCTTTGTTAAACATAATAAATTAGGGTTAGGGTCTCGCAATCATTTTACAACATGACATAGTCCCAATAGACAATGTGTGTTTAGGAGACCACTACCCAGTCCAGGAAGCGAAGGGGTTCCCTGCAGCCGTTGCTGGTGATGTCATTTGAAGTTTGACCAATCAGAAGCTGAGTTTGGCTAACTGTGGCGTCGCCATAGTAGGATTCGTAATTTTGTGTCCTGGTGCATCTCCATTTCAAGGGCTTTAGAGTGTCCCAGTGACTTCCAGTTTACTTCTGCTACATGGGACCTAAAAATGAGTGAACTCGCCATGTGTTGCTATGGCGATATTATAACTATTTTTTTTTGGTCCTGTATGAATTGTACCATGAATGGGACATATAATGGTTGTCAGTTTTAAAGATTCTTTTCATACGAAGAAAACCACGATTCACAGCGAAGAAGTTTGATGGTGGCAGGTTTTATGAGAGGACGCTTTATGAACTACAGCTCTGGACGCGAATGAAACACGTCACCACTGACTTCGCAGACTAGGATTAACACGTGTCGACATGGCGATTTCCCTGCTCCACTTCACTACCTGCTGGAATGGTCACACTGAGGTACAAAACACACCGACAGAGCTGCTATAAATGTACGTTTACTTCGAGCATAGATCATCAATGGAGAAAGAGTAACGATGTGACGTCAACAACGCCACGTAGTCTTTCTCATTTTTGTTTTCACTACAGCTTTTATCTGAACAACAGGACAACAAACGGTAAAACGTTTTATATGAAAAAACATCATTTTAATCCACAAACAACATATTTCATATCAGGGACATAAAACGACTGGAACCAGAAAATAATTGCTTTGTTCTCATTGAAACGCATTCATTTTTTTCCGAGCTCAGAGGTCCCATGAAATCGAGCGGAAGTGGCGTCACCGGGGCAATCAATACAGCCCTTCACCTAAGCCCTGCCCCTCCGTCGAATTGCGCATCGGGACAACACTACCCCTTTATGTGAACGCGCAAAACAGAGGGGTTGGGGTTAGGGGTTCTGAAGCAGTTTTGGTTGTTTTAGCCTACATTAGCTTACATGCTAATGTGCTAATGGTGCTAACTGTGTTCAAGGACAGTGAAAAGTAAATGCATGTCATTTTGTGTTAAATCCCATTCATTTATTCAGTACTGAAATGCAAAACTTTCTTTCAGCAGTTTTGTTTGTTCATCTTACATGCTTCTTAACCCTTTAACCCCTGATGCATCAGCGCTGACACCTTCTCAATGAATTTTTTTTTTACTGTTTTACCAAGTTTTTGTTGATGGAACTGATGTATAGAGATAAACAGGTGTCAAAAAGAAACTGATTTAGAAAAATAAAAAGACAAAAACTAAAACTACTAGAACCAAATTACAATACTAGTTATTTCTTTCTTCTTTAAAAACTGTTTTTACTTAATATTAGTTAATTTTTTTCCATTTTGTTTCCACATCATTTATTATTTTGTAAATATTTAATATTTTTTTTGTTCATTTTATTGTTCATTTTTTTTTAACTTTTCTACAACTTGTTTTTCTTTTTTTTAATTTTTCTTTCATGTTTTTCCATGTGTGTCTTACTTTGTTCATGTTATTTATTATTTTGTTGGTTTATT